>JASANG010002638.1:0-16836 GCA_030248215.1 Enoplolaimus lenunculus
TAATATTACCAGTTGAAAACGAGTCACAAACCATATAGACCATGTGTGTTTCAGGTGAAGATTCTAAATTGAAACGAATTTGACTGCACATTCAACTTTGGATTACGATTGCGAATATGTACCGATTCTAATATATGAAGCGCGTTGTTTGAATAAAATGGAGAAGAATTTCGAGGCCAACTGTCGATTATCTTAAAATCAGAAACATTACAACTATGTCCATGACTTGAACAGTGATTAGATATAGCTGAATGCAATTTTAAAGTTGAAGCAGTAGGATTATTAGTCCTATCTAAACCTGACGGTGTTCACAAATGCGACGGTATAATTGACGGTTTGTAGCGCCAATATAGCCTAACTGACAGTTAGGACAAGAAAAATCATAAATCACATTTGATTGAAGAACGTCAGGAATTTTATCTTTAAATTTAAACATTTTAGCCAAATTATTGTAATTTTTAAAAACAACTCTAAAAATCACATTAGTAGGACCAAAATGTTTCTTGAGTAAAGTATTCAAGCATTTATTCAAGTATGCCGAGTGTGAGCCTAAAAAAGGTAGTTTCAAAACTAAAGTGATAGGTTTTGCAGCTACCTGTCCGACTGACGAGTCGGTGTTAACTGTTGTTTCCTGGACTTCGCTAACGGTAGCCGATTCTTGCGAGGCATAGCAAATTGTAGACGCAGAACTGGTGGTGTACTTTGATATTGAGGTAGCCGTTGAGGTTACAGAGAGCTGCGAGCCTGAATCAAATAGTTCATGCAAACGTAAACCGGTATTATTATGCGAATAGTTTTCACGCCATTCATTCAATAAATATTGATTCAAAGAACGTGGAAAAATATTGCAATTAAATTTTTTATTGAAAAAGCTTTTCAAAGCTAAATTAAAAATTTTTTGCGGAAAATCATTTGTTATGAAAAGATTCTTCAAAAATTCAATTTCTCGGTATATCGATTGCAAACTAGATGTTATAGTAAAGCAACGATGTAACAAGCACTCTATTAAGTTAATTTTAAATTTTTTAGGTAAAAAAGAATTAAAATTCATAATTTGATTTGAATATGTTGGCTTTCGGTAAATTGAAGTAGAAAATTTTTGAATCGAAATATCACGGTAAATTGAAACGTCTAAAAAGGCAAGTTTTAAGTCCTTTTCAGTTTCAATTGTAAATTTAATTTTAGGATGATGGTTATTTAAAATTGATAGAAAATCAAACGCTAAGTCCAAATTATCAAAGAGAGCGAAGGTATCGTCTACATAACGACGATAAAACCTAGGTCTCAAATTTTCAGGAGTTTTATCAAAAATTTCAGATTCAAAATGTACCATAAATACGTTAGCAAGAACGGGGCCTAAGGGAGACCCCATGGCCAACCATCAATCTGTTTATAAACGCTACCGTTAAACAAAAATTTAAAATCGGTTGTGCATAACTTAACCGCTTTAATTAGTAAATCATGCGGAACCGAAGTTTCTAACTTTTTATTTTTAATAGCAGAAGAAATAATTTCAATCGTTTCTCCAAGTGGAATGCTGGTAAAGAGTGACGAAACGTCAAAGGAGACCATCACTCTATTACCAGCATCCTGCTTTAATATCTCATTAACAAATTGAAAAAGAAGACTCTACCGAATACTTACCACTACTCAGAGGTTTGAGAATGCTGTCAATCCAGCGAGCAAGATTATGACAGGCTGACCCGACCGCTGACATTATGGGCCGAACGGGAACTCCATCCTTATGGGTTTTTGGTAGCCCATAAAGGAGAGGAGGGCGCGAACCAGCCGGGTTAAGAAGTTTTGCCATGTGCGAATCTATAATTTTAGATTTAGAAGTTCAACAATAAGAAAATGATCTCAAAATTTATCATATACTTATATAAATTCAATGTGTGACTTTCAACCAGCCGAAAGGTGTTTTCATCTGATAATATTTTTACACCTTGCTAGGTAATCACTTTATCCCCAGCATTCCACTTGGAGAAACGATTGAAATTATTTCTTCTGCATTAAAAATAAAAAGCTAGAAACTTCGGTTCCGCATGATTTACTAATTAAAGCGGTTAAGTTCCATCCAACCGTTTTAAATTCTTGTTTAACGGTAGCGTTTATAAACAGATTGACGGCGTGGCCATGGGGTCTCCCTTAGGCCCCGTTCTTGCTAACGTATTTATGGTACAATTTGAATCTGAAATTTTTGACAAAACTCCTGAAAATTTGAGACCTAGGTTTTATCGTCGTTATGTAGACGATACCTTCGCTCTTTTTGATAATTTGGACTTAGCGTTTAATTTTCTATCAATTTTAAACAACCATCACCCTAAAATTAAATTTACAATTGAAACTGAAAAGGACTTAAAACTTGCTTTCCTAGACGTTTCAATTTACCGTGATATTTCGATTCAAAAATTTTCTACTTCAATTTACCGAAAGCCAACATATTCAAATCAAATTATGAATTTTAATTCTTTTTTACCTAAAAAATTTAAAATTAACTTAATAGAATGCTTGTTACATCGTTGCTTTACTATAACATCTAGTTTGCAATCGATGTACCGAGAAATTGAATTTTTGAAGAATCTTTTCATAACAAATGATTTTCCGCAAAAAATTTTTAATTTAGCTTTGAAAAGTTTTTTCAACAAAAAATTTAATTGCAATATTTTTCCGCGTTCTTTGAATCAATATTTATTGAATGAATGGCGTAAAACTATTCGCATAATAATACCGGTTTACGTTTGCATGAACTACTTGATTCAGGCTCGCAGCTCTCTGTACCTCAACGGCTACCTCAATATCAAATACACCGCCAGTTCTACTCTACAAATTGCTATGCCTCGCAAGATCGGCTACCGTTAGCGAAGTCCAAGAAACAACAATTAACACCACTCGTCAGTCGGACAGGTAGCTGCAAAACCTATTACTTTAGTTTTGAAACTACCTTTTTTAGGCTCACACTCGGCATATTTGAATAAATGCTTGAATACTTTACTCAAGAAACATTTTGGTCCTACTAGTGTGATTTTTAGAGTTGTTTTTAAAAATTACAATAATTTGGCTAAAATGTTTAAATTTAAAGACAAAATTCCTGACGTTCTTCAATCAAATGTGATTTATGATTATTCTTGTCCTAACTGTCAGTTAGGCTATATTGGCGCCACAAACCGTCAATTATACCGTCGCATTTGTGAACACCGTCAAGTTTCAGATAGGACTAATAACTCTACTGCTTCAACTTTAAAATTGCATTCAGCTATATCTAATCACTGCTCAAGTCATGGACATGGTTGTAATGTTTCGGACTTTAAGATAATCGATAGTTGGCCTAGAAGTTCTTCTCCATTTTATTCAAACAACGCGCTTCATATATTAGAATCGGTACATATTCGAATCGTAGCCCAAAGTTGAATGTACAATCAAATTCGTTCCAATTTAGAATCTTCACCTGAAATACACATGGTCTATATGGTTTGTGACTCGTTTTCAACTAGTAATATTACTGCTATACTTCATGTATTTGGGTCTATTAAATTTTTAGCACTTCGACTGATGATGGCGACAGTCCGCGCCGAAATATTTCGCAAGTAGATCAAGGTGAACATTCTATTGCTGTTAGTGCCTTTTTCCAACCAACTGGTCCGTTGGTCTTAACGTCGTCAAATACGCATCCGGTCCAGGTTTTGGCTCAACTGCAGAACTGGAGGGTAATTTGGTTACTGGTTTGGATAGTGACGTTGTCTCTACTACTAAACACGGTAACAATTCTAGTCCTAACACTTGTGTTGACTCACCAAATGTTTTAATTGACAATAATAATAGTGCTTTAACGGAATTGGAAAAATGCAATGTAAATGTTCAAGTTACTGAACCGCACTCTGATAATAATTCAAGTAAATCCGATTCAGTAATTATCATTTCATCGTCATCAAATAATTCTACAAATAATACGGTTTCACTTGGTTCAACTGGGCTCAGTTCGACTTCTACCAGTGGTGACTATAGTCGTTCAACTACTGGTACCGGTGATCTGGGCAAAGGAAAAACGGTGAAACCCTATAAAATTCCGTCGATTTCAGCTACTTCAAAGTTTTTATCTGAGTCTAATTCTCGTCAAATTGAATCTCGTCTGCTTGTCTCTCGTGGTGCTCAAACTACACCACCCCGTACAAAAATTGGTGCTACACAAACTGCTGGAGCTCGTGTTGACGTCATCAGCATCCAACAGATTTCTGGGTCTTCAACTCCGCCTCAACCACAAAATTATCAAGGGTATATCGGTGCTCCGTTGCCTTCTCAGCAAGTTTCACCATATCCACCGCATTTTACACCAGAAATTCGGTTTTCAGCACCACGGTTTCATTCTACGCCATATCGACTACCAAATTGGGTTATCCGACCGTTGACACCACCAGGTCCTGGTTGGGGGACTCACTCAGCTCCCCTACCTCGTCCCGGTTTTTGGCGTCAACAGCAATTCGTTCAAGATCCGAGTTTGTGGAGACCAGGACACGCCCCGGAATATCGACGTTCTTACTAACGGCTCTGGATGGCAACATTATTGTGCACTTACCTGTTGTGATTTTAATTTGTGTTTTGAGTTTTATATTTTACTTTTTACTTTACTTTTTCATTTGCTATAACCCGGCATTTGTAGTACCTTTATATTTTTTATTTTACTTTACTATAATTTTGATTTATAATTGATAATTTGCTTCCGGGACCTGTGTTCAAACGCTATTGATATCACGATACCGTAGCAAATACACATTGTTGAAACAATCTGTAACAACCTAGCTAGTAACTTTTTGGATCTAGAAGGTTCTTATAGTGTAAAAATGGTGAATGATACAAATAATTTGCAATCGGACTCTAAAATTCCTGTGGATTTTGGTGAATCCTCAGCTCAATTGGCCCTTTCTGCTATTCAGCTACTGGTTAAGTCTTGTTTCGGTGATGGTTTGTTTACCGGAGTTAGATCTAAGCATGGCTGTTATGTTCTAAAGTGTTTTCGCGAGTTACTATCTTGTACCGAAAAATCTATGAAAGCGCATGAGGATATTGAATTTCTCTACCAATGTATCGATTTGTCGCTTTCGCCTAAGTTCTTTTCATTAAGAAACCCGGTAGTGAAGCGCAACATAGGTAATATTCATCAATTTCGTATAAAAATTCTTAGTAATGAAATTAGGCTCAAAAAACATAAAATTACAATGTTGAATGAGTCTATTTGTAAGTTAAAGGATAGTATAACTGGAAAAGTACCCTTTTTGGACAAATTCGTTTTATTTATGTATGTTAAATGGTTTGTTGAACTCAGGCGTTCTAAAGTTAAACAGATTCATAATAAGAAACTGGTTGCTCTATCAACCCTGAATTCAAGAAGGTACGTTAAACTTGATACGGCTGGTACTGTTGTTAACTTGTCTTGTCGTAATTTATCGGACCTTGAAATGAAAGCGTTAAAACTCGGTCCCAAATTTATTATTTTTTCAAATAAAGTTTCATTCGAGCATGTTATTGTTGAATGTGAGCTTTTCGCTAACGCGATCCATAGAATTTGTAAAATTTCTAACCTTCCTAGTGATTTTAAGAATGATTTTCGTCAAATAATTACCGGTACATTATTTATGCTTAAAAGATATAAAAATCTACCGAATGTACCTAAACCGTTTATTTCAGCTCTTAAAAATTTGGCCGATGACAAAACCATTGTCATATCGAAACCTGATAAAGGTAGTGGTTTTGTTATCATGAATAGAAGTGATTACACTAGCAAGGTGTTAAAAATATTATCAGATGAAAACACCTTTCGGCTAGTTGAAAGTCACACATTGAATTTATATAAGTATATGATAAATTTTGAAGATCAAGTTCGGTTTCTTATTGTTGAACTTACTAAATCTAAAATTATAGATTCGCACATGGCAAAACTTCTTAACCCGGCTGGTTCGCGCCCTCCTCTCCTTTATGGGCTACCAAAAACCCATAAGGATGGAGTTCCCGTTCGGCCCATTATGTCAGCGGTCGGGTCAGCCTGTCATAATCTTGCTCGCTGGATTGACAGCATTCTCAAACCTCTGAGTAGTGGTAAGTATTCGGTAGAGTCTTCTTTTCAATTTGTTAATGAGATATTAAAGCAGGATGCTGGTAATAGGGTGATGGTCTCCTTTGACGTTTCGTCACTCTTTACCAGCATTCCACTTGGAGAAACGATTGAAATTATTTCTTCTGCTATTAAAAATAAAAAGCTAGAAACTTCGGTTCCGCATGATTTACTAATTAAAGCGGTTAAGTTATGCACAACCGATTTTAAATTCTTGTTTAACGGTAGCGTTTATAAACAGATTGACGGCGTGGCCATGGGGTCTCCCTTAGGCCCCGTTCTTGCTAACGTATTTATGGTACAATTTGAATCTGAAATTTTTGACAAAACTCCTGAAAATTTGAGACCTAGGTTTTATCGTCGTTATGTAGACGATACCTTCGCTCTTTTTGATAATTTGGACTTAGCGTTTAATTTTCTATCAATTTTAAACAACCATCACCCTAAAATTAAATTTACAATTGAAACTGAAAAGGACTTAAAACTTGCTTTCCTAGACGTTTCAATTTACCGTGATATTTCGATTCAAAAATTTTCTACTTCAATTTACCGAAAGCCAACATATTCAAATCAAATTATGAATTTTAATTCTTTTTTGCCTAAAAAATTTAAAATTAACTTAATAGAATGCTTGTTACATCGTTGCTTTACTATAACATCTAGTTTGCAATCGATGTACCGAGAAATTGAATTTTTGAAGAATCTTTTCATAACAAATGATTTTCCGCAAAAAATTTTTAATTTAGCTTTGAAAAGTTTTTTCAACAAAAAATTTAATTGCAATATTTTTCCGCGTTCTTTGAATCAATATTTATTGAATGAATGGCGTGAAAACTATTCGCATAATAATACCGGTTTACGTTTGCATGAACTACTTGATTCAGGCTCGCAGCTCTCTGTAACCTCAACGGCTACCTCAATATCAAAGTACACCGCCAGTTCTACGTCTACAAATTGCTATGCCTCGCAAGAATCGGCTACCGTTAGCGAAGTCCAAGAAACAACAATTAACACCGACTCGTCAGTCGGACAGGTAGCTGCAAAACCTATTACTTTAGTTTTGAAACTACCTTTTTTAGGCTCACACTCGGCATATTTGAATAAATGCTTGAATACTTTACTCAAGAAACATTTTGGTCCTACTAGTGTGATTTTTAGAGTTGTTTTTAAAAATTACAATAATTTGGCTAAAATGTTTAAATTTAAAGACAAAATTCCTGACGTTCTTCAATCAAATGTGATTTATGATTATTCTTGTCCTAACTGTCAGTTAGGCTATATTGGCGCCACAAACCGTCAATTATACCGTCGCATTTGTGAACACCGTCAAGTTTCAGATAGGACTAATAACTCTACTGCTTCAACTTTAAAATTGCATTCAGCTATATCTAATCACTGCTCAAGTCATGGACATGGTTGTAATGTTTCGGACTTTAAGATAATCGATAGTTGGCCTAGAAGTTCTTCTCCATTTTATTCAAACAACGCGCTTCATATATTAGAATCGGTACATATTCGTAATCGTAGCCCAAAGTTGAATGTACAATCAAATTCGTTCCAATTTAGAATCTTCACCTGAAATACACATGGTCTATATGGTTTGTGACTCGTTTTCAACTAGTAATATTACTGCTATACTTCATGTATTTGGGTCTATTAAATTTTTAGCACTTCGACTGATGATGGCGACAGTCCGCGCCGAAATATTTCGCAAGTAGATCAAGGTGAACATTCTATTGCTGTTAGTGCCTTTTTCCAACCAACTGGTCCGTTGGTCTTAACGTCGTCAAATACTGCATCCGGTCCAGGTTTTGGCTCAACTGCAGAACTGGAGGGTAATTTGGTTACTGGTTTGGATAGTGACGTTGTCTCTACTACTAAACACGGTAACAATTCTAGTCCTAACACTTGTGTTGACTCACCAAATGTTTTAATTGACAATAATAATAGTGCTTTAACGGAATTGGAAAAATGCAATGTAAATGTTCAAGTTACTGAACCGCACTCTGATAATAATTCAAGTAAATCCGATTCAGTAATTATCATTTCATCGTCATCAAATAATTCTACAAATAATACGGTTTCACTTGGTTCAACTGGGCTCAGTTCGACTTCTACCAGTGGTGACTATAGTCGTTCAACTACTGGTACCGGTGATCTGGGCAAAGGAAAAACGGTGAAACCCTATAAAATTCCGTCGATTTCAGCTACTTCAAAGTTTTTATCTGAGTCTAATTCTCGTCAAATTGAATCTCGTCTGCTTGTCTCTCGTGGTGCTCAAACTACACCACCCCGTACAAAAATTGGTGCTACACAAACTGCTGGAGCTCGTGTTGACGTCATCAGCATCCAACAGATTTCTGGCTCTTCAACTCCGCCTCAACCACAAAATTATCAAGGGTATATCGGTGCTCCGTTGCCTTCTCAGCAAGTTTCACCATATCCACCGCATTTTACACCAGAAATTCGGTTTTCAGCACCACGGTTTCATTCTACGCCATATCGACTACCAAATTGGGTTATCCGACCGTTGACACCACCAGGTCCTGGTTGGGGGACTCACTCAGCTCCCCTACCTCGTCCCGGTTTTTGGCGTCAACAGCAATTCGTTCAAGATCCGAGTTTGTGGAGACCAGGACACGCCCCGGAATATCGACGTTCTTACTAACGGCTCTGGATGGCAACATTATTGTGCACTTACCTGTTGTGATTTTAATTTGTGTTTTGAGTTTTATATTTTACTTTTTACTTTACTTTTTCATTTGCTATAACCCGGCATTTGTAGTACCTTTATATTTTTTATTTTACTTTACTATAATTTTGATTTATAATTGATAATTTGCTTCCGGGACCTGTGTTCAAACGCTATTGATATCACGATACCGTAGCAAATACACATTGTTGAAACAATCTGTAACAACCTAGCTAGTAACTTTTTGGATCTAGAAGGTTCTTATAGTGTAAAAATGGTGAATGATACAAATAATTTGCAATCGGACTCTAAAATTCCTGTGGATTTTGGTGAATCCTCAGCTCAATTGGCCCTTTCTGCTATTCAGCTACTGGTTAAGTCTTGTTTCGGTGATGGTTTGTTTACCGGAGTTAGATCTAAGCATGGCTGTTATGTTCTAAAGTGTTTTCGCGAGTTACTATCTTGTACCGAAAAATCTATGAAAGCGCATGAGGATATTGAATTTCTCTACCAATGTATCGATTTGTCGCTTTCGCCTAAGTTCTTTTCATTAAGAAACCCGGTAGTGAAGCGCAACATAGGTAATATTCATCAATTTCGTATAAAAATTCTTAGTAATGAAATTAGGCTCAAAAAACATAAAATTACAATGTTGAATGAGTCTATTTGTAAGTTAAAGGATAGTATAACTGGAAAAGTACCCTTTTTGGACAAATTCGTTTTATTTATGTATGTTAAATGGTTTGTTGAACTCAGGCGTTCTAAAGTTAAACAGATTCATAATAAGAAACTGGTTGCTCTATCAACCCTGAATTAAGAAGGTACGTTAAACTTGATACGGCTGGTACTGTTGTTAACTTGTCTTGTCGTAATTTATCGGACCTTGAAATGAAAGCGTTAAAACTCGGTCCCAAATTTATTATTTTTTCAAATAAAGTTTCATTCGAGCATGTTATTGTTGAATGTGAGCTTTTCGCTAACGCGATCCATAGAATTTGTAAAATTTCTAACCTTCCTAGTGATTTTAAGAATGATTTTCGTCAAATAATTACCGGTACATTATTTATGCTTAAAAGATATAAAAAATCTACCGAATGTACCTAAACCGTTTATTTCAGCTCTTAAAAATTTGGCCGATGACAAAACCATTGTCATATCGAAACCTGATAAAGGTAGTGGTTTTGTTATCATGAATAGAAGTGATTACACTAGCAAGGTGTTAAAAATATTATCAGATGAAAACACCTTTCGGCTAGTTGAAAGTCACACATTGAATTTATATAAGTATATGATAAATTTTGAAGATCAAGTTCGGTTTCTTATTGTTGAACTTACTAAATCTAAAATTATAGATTCGCACATGGCAAAACTTCTTAACCCGGCTGGTTCGCGCCCTCCTCTCCTTTATGGGTACCAAAAACCCATAAGGATGGAGTTCCGTTCGGCCCATTATGTCAGCGGTCGGGTCAGCCTGTCATAATCTTGCTCGCTGGATTGACAGCATTTCAACCTCTGAGTAGTGGTAAGTATTCGGTAGAGTCTTCTTTTCAATTTGTTAATGAGATATTAAAGCAGGATGCTGGTAATAGGTGATGGTCTCCTTTGACGTTTCGTCACTCTTTACCAGCATTCCACTTGGAGAAACATTGAAATTATTTTTTCTGCTATTAAAATAAAAAGCTAAAATTCGTTTGATGATTTATAATTAAGCGGTTAAGTTATGCACAACCGATTTTAAATTTAAAACGAAAAAACCACTCTTAGCCCCGTTCTTTGCTGTATTTATGGTAATTTGATCTAATTTTAACTCCTGTGTTACTGGTTTTAACGCTTTCATTTCAAGGTCGATAATTACGACAAGACAAGTTAACAACAGTACTAGCCGTATCAAGTTTAACGTACCTTCTTGAATTCAGGGTTGATAGAGCAACAGTTTCTTATTATGAATTTGTTTAACTTTAGAACGCCTGAGTTCAACAAACCATTTAACATACATAAATAAAACGAATTTGTCCAAAAAGGTACTTTTCCAGTTATACTATCTTTTAACTTACAAATAGACTCATTCAACATTGTAATTTTATGTTTTTTGAGCCTAATTTCATTACTAAGAATTTTTATACGGAATTGATGAATATTACCTATGTTACGTTTCACTACCGGGTTTCTTAATGAGAAGAACTTAGGCGAAAGCGACAGATCGATGCATTGGTAGAGAAATTCAATATCCTCATGCGCTTTCATAGATTTTGGTACAAGATATTAAATCGCGAAAACACTTTAGAACATAACAGCCATGCTTAGATCTAACTCCGTAAAAAACCATCACCGAAAACAAGACTTAACCAATAGCTGAATAGCAGAAAAGGCCAATTGAGCTGAGGATTCACCAAAATCCACAGGAATTTTAGAGTCCGATTGCAAATTATTTGTATCATTCACCATTTTTACACTATAAGAACCTTCTAGATTCGAAAAGTTACTAGCTAGGTTGTTACAGATTATTTCGACAATGTATATTGGCTACGGTATGTGATATGAATAGCGTTTGAAACAAGTCCCGGAGGCAAATTACCAATTATAAATCAAAATTATAGTAGAGTAAAATAAAAATATAAAAAATATAAAGGTACTACAAATGCCGGGTTATAGCAAATGAAAAGTAAAGTAAAAAGTAAAATATAAAACTCAAAACACAAATTAAAATCACAACAGGTAAGTGCACAATAATGTTGCCGTCCAAAGCCGTTAGTAAGAACGTCGATATTCCGGGGCGTGTCCTGGTCTCCACAAACTCGGATCTTGAACGAATTGCTGTTGACGCCAAAAACCTGGACGAGGTAGGGGAGCTGAATGAGTACCCCAACCAGGACCTGGTGGTGTCAACGGTCGAATAACCCAATTTGGTAGCCGATATGGCGTGGAATGAAACCGTGGTGCCGAAAACCGGATTTCTGGCGTAAAGTGCGGTGGGTATGGCGAGACTTGCTGAGAAGGTAACGGAGCACCGATATACCCTTGATAGTTTTGTGGTTGAGGCGGAGTTGAAGACCCAGAAACCTGTTGGATGCTGATGACGTCAACACGAGCTCCAGCAGTTTGTGTAGCACCAATTTTTGTACGGGGTGGTGTAGTTTGAGCACCACGAGAGACAAACAGACGAGATTCAATTTGACGAGAACTAGACTCGGATAAAAACTTTGAAGTAGCTGAAATTGACGGAATTTTGTAAGGTTTCACCGTTTTTCCTTTGCCCAGATCACCGGTACCAGTGGTTGACCGACTATGATCACCACTGGTAGAAGTCGAACTGAGCCCAGTTGAACCAAGTGAAACCGTATTATTTGTAGAATTATTTGATGACGATGAAATAATAATTACTGAATCGGATTTACTTGAATTATTATCAGAATGCGGTTCAGTAACTTGAACATTTACATTGCATTTTTCCAATTCCGTTAAGGCACTATTATTATTGCCAGTTAAAATATTTGGTGAGTCAACACAAGTGTCAGGACTAGAATTGTTACCGTGTTTAGTAGTAGGAACAACGTCACTCTCCAAACCAGTAACCAAATTACCCTCCAGTTTTGCAGTTGAGCCAAAACCTGGACCGGATGCGGTATTTGACGACGTTAAGACCAACGGACCAGTTGGTTGGGAACAGGCACTAACAGCAATAGAATGTTCACCTTGATCTACTTGCGAAATATTTCGGCGCGGACTGTCGCCATCATCAGTCGAAGTGCTAAAAATTTAATAGACCCAAATACATGAAGTATAGCAATAATATTACCAGTTGAAAACGAGTCATAAACCATATAAACCATGTATGTTTCAGGTGAAAATTCTAAATTGAAACGAATTTGACTGCACATTCAACTTTGGATTACGATTGCGTATATGTACCGATTCTAATATATGAAGCGCGTTGTTTGAATAAAATGGAGAAGAATTTCGAGGCCAACTGTCGATTATCTTAAAATCAGAAACATTACAACTATGTCCATGACTTGAACAGTGATTCGATATAGCTGAATGCAATTTTAAAGTTGAAGCAGTAGGATTATTAGTCCTATCTGAAACCTGACGGTGTTCACAAATGCGACGGTATAATTGACGGTTTGTAGCGCCAATATAGCCTAACTGACAGTTAGGACAAGAAAAATCATAAATCACATTTGATTGAAGAACGTCAGGAATTTTATCTTTAAATTTAAACATTTTAGCCAAATTATTGTAATTCTTAAAAACAACCCTAAAAATTACATTAGTAGGACCAAAATGTTTCTTAAATAAAGCATTCAAGCATTTATTCAAGTATGCCGAGTGTGAGCCTAAAAAAGGTAGTTTCAAAACTAAAGTGATAGGTTTTGCAGCTACCTGTCCGACTGACGAGTCGGTGTTAACTGTTGTTTCCTGGACTTCGCTAACGGTAGCCGATTCTTGCGAGGCATAGCAAATTGTAGACGCAGAACTGGTGGTGTACTTTGATATTGAGGTAGCCGTTGAGGTTACAGAGAGCTGCGAGCCTGAATCAAATAGTTCATGCAAACGTAAACCGGTATTATTATGCGAATAGTTTTCACGCCATTCATTCAATAAATATTGATTCAAAGAACGTGGAAAAATATTGCAATTAAATTTTTTATTGAAAAAGCTTTTCAAAGCTAAATTAAAAATTTTTTGCGGAAAATCATTTGTTATGAAAAGATTCTTCAAAAATTCAATTTCTCGGTATATCGATTGCAAACTAGATGTTATAGTAAAGCAACGATGTAACAAGCACTCTATTAAGTTAATTTTAAATTTTTTAGGTAAAAAAGAATTAAAATTCATAATTTGATTTGAATATGTTGGCTTTCGGTAAATTGAAGTAGAAAATTTTTGAATCGAAATATCACGGTAAATTGAAACGTCTAAAAAGGCAAGTTTTAAGTCCTTTTCAGTTTCAATTGTAAATTTAATTTTAGGGTGATGGTTATTTAAAATTGATAGAAAATCAAACGCTAAGTCCAAATTATCAAAGAGAGCGAAGGTGTCGTCTACATAACGACGATAAAACCTAGGTCTCGAATTTTCAGGAGTTTTATCAAAAATTTCAGATTCAAAATGTACCATAAATACGTTAGCAAGAACGGGGCCTAAGGGAGACCCCATGGCCACACCATCAATCTGTTTATAAACGTTACCGTTAAACAAAAATTTAAAATCGGTTGTGCATAACTTAACCGCTTTAATTAGTAAATCATGCGGAACCGAAGTTTCTAACTTTTTATTTTTAATAGCAGAAGAAATAATTTCAATCGTTTCTACGAGTGGAATGCTGGTAAAGAGTGACGAAACGTCAAAGGAGACCATCACTCTATTACCAGCATCCTGCTTTAATATCTCATTAACAAATTGAAAAGAAGACTCAACCGAGTACTTACCACTACTCAAAGGTTTGAGAATGCTGTCAATCCAGCGAGCAAGATTATGACAGGCTGAACCGACCGCTGACATTATGGGCCGAACGGGAACTCCATCCTTATGGGTTTTTGGTAGCCCATAAAGGAAAGGAGGGCGCGAACCAGCCGGGTTAAGAAGTTTTGCCATGTGCGAATCTATAATTTTAGATTTAGTAAGTTCAACAATAAGAAATCGAACTTGATCCTCAAAATTTATCATATACTTATATAAATTCAATGTGTGACTTTCAACCAGCCGAAAGGTGTTTTCATCTGATAATATTTTTAGCACCTTGCTAGTGTAATCACTTCTATTCATGATAACAAAACCACTACCTTTATCAGGTTTCGATATGACAATGGTTTTGTCATCGGCCAAATTTTTAAGAGCTGAAATGTACGGTTTAGGTACATTCGGTAGATTTTTATATCTTTTAAGCATAAATAATGTACCAGTAATTATTTGACGAAAATCATTCTTAAAATCACTAGGAAGGTTAGAAATTTTACAAATTCTATGAATCGCATTTGCGAAAAGCTCACATTCAACAATAACATGCTCGAATGAAACTTTATTTGAAAAAATAATAAATTTGGGACCGAGTTTTAACGCCTTCATTTCAAGGTCCGATAAATTACGACAAGACAAGTTAACAACAGTACTAGCCGTATCAAGTTTAACGTACCTTCTTGAATTCAGGGTTGATAGAGCAACCAGTTTCTTATTATGAATCTGTTTAACTTTAGAACGCCTGAGTTCAACAAACCATTTAACATACATAAATAAAACGAATTTGTCCAGAAAAGGTACTTTTCCAGTTATACTATCTTTTAACTTACAAATAGACTCATTCAACATTGTAATTTTATGTTTTTTGAGCCTAATTTCATTACTAAGAATTTTTGTACGGAATTGATGAATATTACCTATGTTACGTTTCACTACCGGGTTTCTTAATGAGAAGAACTTAGGCGAAAGCGACAGATCGATGCATTGGTAGAGAAATTCAATATCCTCATGCGCTTTCATAGACTTTTCGGTACAAGATATTAAATCGCGAAAACACTTTAGAACATAACAGCCATGCTTAGATCTAACTCCGGTAAACAAACCATCACCGAAACAAGACTTAACCAATAGCTGAATAGCAGAAAAGGCCAATTGAGCTGAGGATTCACCAAAATCCACAGGAATTTTAGAGTCCGATTGCAAATTATTTGTATCATTCACCATTTTTACACTATAAGAACCTTCTAGATTCGAAAAGTTACTAGCTAGGTTGTTACAGATTATTTCGACAATGTATATTGGCTACGGTATCGTGATATCAATAGCGTTTGAACACAAGTCCCGGAGGCAAATTACCAATTATAAATCAAAATTATAGTAGAGTAAAATAAAAATATAAAAAATATAAAGGTACTACAAATGCCGGGTTATAGCAAATGAAAAGTAAAGTAAAAAGTAAAATATAAAACTCAAAACACAAATTAAAATCACAACAGGTAAGTGCACAATAATGTTGCCGTCCAAAGCCGTTAGTAAGAACGTCGATATTCCGGGGCGTGTCCTGGTCTCCACAAACTCGGATCTTGAACGAATTGCTGTTGACGCCAAAAACCTGGACGAGGTAGGGGAGCTGAATGAGTACCCCAACCAGGACCTGGTGGTGTCAACGGTCGGTATAAGCCCAATTTTGTAGCCCGATATGGCGTAGAATGAAACCGTGGCTGCCGAAAAACCGGATTACTGGCGTAAAGTGCCATGGGTATGGCGAGACGTGCTGAGAAGGGAACGGAGCACCGATAGACCCTTGATAGTTTTGTGGTTGAGGCGGAGTTGAAGACCCAGAAACCTGTTGGATGCTGATGACGTCAACACGAGCTGCAGCAGTTTGTGTAGCACCAATTTTTGTACGGGGTGGTGTAGTTTGAGCACCACGAGAGACAAACAGACGAGATTCAATTTGACAGAGAACTAGACTCGGATAAAAACTTTGAAGTAGCTGAAATTGACGGAATTTTGTAAGGTTTCACCGTTTTTTTCCTTTGCCCAGATCGCACCCAGTGGTTGACCGACTATGATCACCACTGGTAGAAGTCGAAACTGTGCCGAGTTGAACCAAGTGAAACCGTATTATTTGTAGAATTATTTGATGACGATGAAATAATAATTATCTGAATCGGATTTACTTGAATTATTATCAGAATGCGGTTCAGTCACTTGAACATTTTCAATTGCATTTCCAATTCCGTTAAGGCACATATTACTATTGCCAGTTTGAATTATTTGGTGAGTCAACACAAGTGTCAGGACTAGAATTGTTACCGTGTTTAGTAGTAGGAACAACGTCACTCTCCAAACCAGTAACCAAATTACCCTCCAGTTTTGCAGTTGAGCCAAAACCTGGACCGGATGCGGTATTTGACGACGTTAAGACCAACGGACCAGTTGGTTGGAAACAAGCACTAACAGCAATAGAATGTTCACCTTGATCTACTTGCGAAATATTTCAGCACAAACTGTCGCAAGTACCAGTCAATTCGAAGTGCTCAAAACTTAATGAGCCCCAAATGCATGAAGTATA
>JASANG010002177.1:0-16801 GCA_030248215.1 Enoplolaimus lenunculus
AAAGTTTTAAACGCAAGATAAAAGAAAAGGTTTCCGCAAAACTACCCAACCTGTGAGCCTGAGCGTGTGTAAACTATATTACATTTAAGTAACCAGGAGTCAAAAACAATGTAGAATAGTGACCTTAAGTTTGCGAGCGAATCCAGCTAGAAATTATATCCATATTTTTGCATTAAATCTATTCAATCCCTGACACAGTAAAGTTTGTGTGCGTAACGTTTAGGAATATGAAAAACAGCATGTCTAACAACCATGAAGGCAATTCTGAGCCATAGCAGCAAATGGGACCCTACGTGCACAGCGTCTTCGACTTATCGACTCACCTCATGGTGTCGGCAAGTACGTTGGGTGTGGCACTCCAGCGTCGCGGATCTACTCGTCACATGGAGGTGGCGACCAATGGTGCACAACTACTCCAATGGACGTGTCAAGCTGTTTTTCTTGGGAGCATGCAATGCCAGCCTGCCTGCTCCAGATTCTGCTGATCTGCGTTGGCATCAAACAGAATCCATGCCCCCAACAACAACCATACTTCATATGCATCGAATGTAAAGTTCCCTGCATGCAACGGAAAAAAGATCACAAATCCATCAGTGTCGCAGATGCAAAATGTGGGTCCACATGCCATGATCGAATCTCAAATCCGTAGTAGAATACCAGGCACCAAATTGGTGTTGCAGTAAATGCCGTCAAACAAAAGCCCAACCAACACCCACCACGTCACATCAGTCCACCTCTTCAACGAGTACCTCCAGTTCGAAGTCAAAACCATTGTCAACTACATACAGCACATACGGCAATGTTGGACAGAAGATCCTCCAATTCAACTGCAACGGTTTTTGAAACAAGTGTGACAAAATGGTTGATTTCCTCAACAAAGAGAGTACAACATCGCAGCTGTCCAAGTGACAAAGTTAACTGGAAAAAGGCCAATCATCATACCAGGGTGGACTTGCATACGCAAAGATCGTGACAGCTATGGATGAGCGCTGTTATTCCTGTATAATGAGAACGTGCGCTTCAACGTCATCCAGCTACCGCAGGTTGCGAGCGATAACCACATTGAGCAACTAGGCATCCAAGTCCACCTTCCAAAAGCAAGTGTCAACATAGTAAACTGCTACATACCACCTCAATCATCATGCAGCAATGGGTACTCGACTTCCATAGCCCATCTACTACAACTCCCCGACCAGTTGCTACTGGGGTACAAATGCGCACCATGAATTCTGGGACAAGCTGGTAGAATCGGACTCGCGTGGCGACAATATAGCAGAAGAAATAAGCGATGCTGATATGACAGTTGTCATTGAAGATGAAGCAACTAGATTGCCCAAAACAGGTCGACCGTCATCACTAGAGGTCACACTGGCATCCAACGACCTGGCCTTAACATGCAACAAACTGCTGTGTCAACATCCCAATCAAGAGACCATATGCCAATCACCTGCGTGGTGGAACTGAAAGTCACCACCAAACAGTAGACGCCGCATCTTCCATAACCTTCAGAAATCATTGTGAGGAAGCATTTGACGCGAAAACCCTGACAGGGAATGCCTACAAGGATGAAAAGTCTTTCAGGAAAACCCTCCTCAATGCCTCCCACTGGCAAAATCAAACACCTAACCCCAGGCAAACTCCCGGCTGCAGCTACGAAACTTGTCTCTGAACGCGATGCAATTCGTTCGGTTTCACCACAAAGCAACAGAAATGAGGAGCTCGGCTATGAAATCAGGGCGAACAACTATGAGCACAAAAGGCAAACCTGGCGTGAAAAAATGGACTCGCTATCACACCGAGCCACAGTTTCAAAACAGTGGAAAACAATCAAGTCAATCAAGGGACGTTCATCTGCTTCGCCAAATCAAGGTATAATGTTCAATGGCAAAATGTTCAACCACAACAAAGGCATTGCTAACCAATTCTGCAATTATACGCCTGCTCCAGTCACATCCGGCAACCGGCAATACCGCTGAACGAGAAGAGCGGTATCAAAGCTACCCACCGCTGATGCTCCCACATTCACGACCGAAGATGTTGTCAAAGCAATCAAGATGTCAAAACCATCAAAGGCTGTAGGACCAGATAGAATCACCGTCATCCATATAAAACACCTAGGCCCAAAGCCTGTTGGTTTCCTAGCATCAATCAAATCAGCGCAAATTCCGGGTATATGGCTATGCTCATAGGTATGCAATGCTGCAAAAATCTTAGAGCGCCTACTACTACCGTACATAGCTCTCAACATGCCACTGCACCACTCACAGCATGGTTTCCGCAAACTGCACTCAACATGTACTGCTCTCAACAACATCACAGCGGACATCGCACGAGGTTTTAATCAAAAACCTCCAGCTCACCGAACTGTTCTAGTTGCCCTCGATCAACTACCTATATGATCGACCCGCAACTGTCGGGTTCAGAGGACAAGCCTCCGAATCCAGGATCATCAACTACGGCGTAGTCCAAGGTGGGGTGTCGAGCCTTTTCAACCTATACAAGTGCGCTCTGCCCCAACCTCCACCTGGCATCAACATAGTCAGCTATGCAGGCGACGTCTCAATCTATACAAGCGGCCCTCACATCCCATAGGTAGAGGAGTCCTCGTTAACCGAATACAGAATCTAAATTTGTGCACATTTAGTAGTATTTGAGTAGTGTAAAAATATGTGTTTAGCGATTTAAAAGTAATTGTTAGCTTGGGATGTTAATTTTACTTCAATATGAAAATGTTAAGTTTCTTGATTTGCCCGGGAATGGAGCTGCAGGGACATTTTGGGTCTGGCCAGGGTGCGATCGGTAGTAATATACCGAATACTTCAAACCGAGGCGGATATTAAACGGATACAGCACATAAATATGAGCACTGTTGAAAGTAACTGAGTAGAGCAAAATTTTACGCTTCCTGTATTGAAATTAACCGTTAGCTTGGATTTTTCATTCTTTTTCAGTTATTGAAAAAATTGTTAACCGGAAGGATAATAGCAGCAAGAGGTTAAATATGTCCAATTGTGAAAAACAATTTTATAATTATTCGGGGTTACAACCGTAAATAACCGTTGTGTGATGGTTTTTGCCGGATATTAAACCGTAACCGGATATATAGGCACACCCTAGGTCTTGCCACATGTAAAAAGCAGTCTTATGATATTTGGGACTGCAACCGCAAATACTAGATAGGTTTATACCGGATATGAATGTCGGTTTTGTATATACAATCAAATATCCGGTCGATCCCTGCACGACACTACGCAAATGTGAATATTGTTTCTCTACAGCAAAGTATGTACGTCAAAAACCTTGCTCTGTTCGATAACGAGATACTAACCAGAGGTGGACCGTGAAAGTTTTAAACGCAAGATAAAAGAAAAGGTTTCCGCAAAACTACCCAACCTGTGAGCCTGAGCGTGTGTAAACTATATTACATTTAAGTAACCAGGAGTCAAAAACAATGTAGAATAGTGACCTTAAGTTTGCGAGCGAATCCAGCTAGAAATTATATCCATATTTTTGCATTAAATCTATTCAATCCCTGACACAGTAAAGTTTGTGTGCGTAACGTTTAGGAATATGAAAAACAGCATGTCTAACAACCATGAAGGCAATTCTGAGCCATAGCAGCAAATGGGACCCTACGTGCACAGCGTCTTCGACTTGTCGACTCACCTCATGGTGTCGGCAAGTACGTTGGGTGTGGCACTCCAGCGTCGCGGATCTACTCGTCACATGGAGGTGGCGACCAATGGTGCACAACTACTCCAATGGACGTGTCAAGCTGTTTTTCTTGGGAGCATGCAATGCCAGCCTGCCTGCTCCAGATTCTGCTGATCTGCGTTGGCATCAAACAGAATCCATGCCCCCAACAACAACCATACTTCATATGCATCGAATGTAAAGTTCCCTGCATGCAACGGAAAAAAGATCACAAATCCATCAGTGTCGCAGATGCAAAATGTGGGTCCACATGCCATGATCGAATCTCAAATCCGTAGTAGAATACCAGGCACCAAATTGGTGTTGCAGTAAATGCCGTCAAACAAAAGCCCAACCAACACCCACCACGTCACATCAGTCCACCTCTTCAACGAGTACCTCCAGTTCGAAGTCAAAACCATTGTCAACTACATACAGCACATACAGCAATGTTGGACAGAAGATCCTCCAATTCAACTGCAACGGTTTTCGAAACAAGTGTGACAAAATGGTTGATTTCCTCAACAAAGAGAGTACAACATCGCAGCTGTCCAAGTGACAAAGTTAACTGGAAAAAGGCCAATCATCATACCAGGGTGGACTTGCATACGCAAAGATCGTGACAGCTATGGATGAGCGCTGTTATTCCTGTATAATGAGAACGTGCGCTTCAACGTCATCCAGCTACCGCAGGTTGCGAGCGATAACCACATTGAGCAACTAG
Source organism: Enoplolaimus lenunculus (assembly GCA_030248215.1). Lineage (NCBI taxonomy): Eukaryota > Metazoa > Nematoda > Enoplea > Enoplida > Thoracostomopsidae > Enoplolaimus > Enoplolaimus lenunculus. The sequence goes on from JASANG010002177.1 coordinate 4,418, forward strand.
GCATCCAAGTCCACCTTCCAAAAGCAAGTGTCAACATAGTAAACTGCTACATACCACCTCAATCATCATGCAGCAATGGGTACTCGACTTCCATAGCCCATCTACTACAACTCCCCGACCAGTTGCTACTGGGGTACAAATGCGCACCATGAATTCTGGGACAAGCTGGTAGAATCGGACTCGCGTGGCGACAATATAGCAGAAGAAATAAGCGATGCTGATATGACAGTTGTCATTGAAGATGAAGCAACTAGATTGCCCAAAACAGGTCGACCGTCATCACTAGAGGTCACACTGGCATCCAACGACCTGGCCTTAACATGCAACAAACTGCTGTGTCAACATCACAATCAAGTGACCATATGCCAATCACCTGCGTGGTGGAACTGAAAGAGTCACCACCAAACAGTAGACGCCGCATCTTCCATAACCTTCAGAAATCATTGTGAGGAAGCATTTGACGCGAAAACCCTGACAGGGAATGCCCACAAGGATGAAAAGTCTTTCAGGAAAACCCTCCTCAATGCCTCCCACTGGCAAAATCAAACACCTAACCCCAGGCAAACTCCCGGCTGCAGCTACGAAACTTGTCTCTGAACGCGATGCAATTCGTTCGGTTTCACCACAAAGCAACAGAAATGAGGAGCTCGGCTATGAAATCAGGGCGAACAACTATGAGCACAAAAGGCAAACCTGGCGTGAAAAAATGGACTCGCTATCACACCGAGCCACAGTTTCAAAACAGTGGAAAACAATCAAGTCAATCAAGGGACGTTCATCTGCTTCGCCAAATCAAGGTATAATGTTCAATGGCAAAATGTTCAACCACAACAAAGGCATTGCTAACCAATTCTGCAATTATACGCCTGCTCCAGTCACATCCGGCAACCGGCAATACCGCTGAACGAGAAGAGCGGTATCAAAGCTACCCACCGCTGATGCTCCCACATTCACGACCGAAGATGTTGTCAAAGCAATCAAGATGTCAAAACCATCAAAGGCTGTAGGACCAGATAGAATCACCGTCATCCATATAAAACACCTAGGCCCAAAGCCTGTTGGTTTCCTAGCATCAATCAAATCAGCGCAAATTCCGGGTATATGGCTATGCTCATTGGTATGCAATGCTGCAAAAATCTTAGACGCCTAGTACTACCGTACATAGCTCTCAACATGCCACTGCACCACTCACAGCATGGTTTCCGCAAACTGCTCTCAACAACATCACAGCGGACATCGCACGAGGTTTTAATCAAAAACCTCCAGCTCACCGAACTGTTCTAGTTGCCCTCGATCAACTACCTATATGATCGACACGCAACTGTCGGGTTCAGATGACAAGCCTCCGAATCCAGGATCATCAACTACGGCGTAGTCCAAGGTGGGGTGTCGAGCCTTTTCAACCTATACAAGTGCGCTCTGCCCCAACCTCCACCTGGCATCAACATAGTCAGCTATGCAGGCGACGTCTCAATCTATACAAGCGGCCCTCACATCCCATAGGTAGAGGAGTCCTCGTTAACCGAATAGAGAATCTAAATTTGTGCACATTTAGTAGTATTTGAGTAGTGTAAAAATATGTGTTTAGCGATTTAAAAGTAATTGTTAGCTTGGGATGTTAATTTTACTTCAATATGAAAAAGTTAAGTTTCTTGATTTGCCCGGGAATGGAGCTGCAGGGAAATTTTGGGTCTGGCCAGGGTGCGATCGGATATTAATTTACCGAATACTGCAAACGGAGGCGGATATTAAACGGATACAGCACGTAAATATGAGCACTGTTGAAAGTAACTGAGTAGAGCAAAATTTTACGCTTCCTGCGTAATGAAATTAACCGTTAGCTTGGATTTTTCATTCTTTTTCAGTTACTGAAAAAATTGTTAACCGGAAAGATAATAGCAGCAAGAGGTTAAATATGTCCAATTGTGAAAAACAATTTTATAATTATTCGGGGTTTACAACCGTAAATAACCGGTGTGTGATGGTTTTTGCCGGATATTAAACCGTAACCGGATATATAGGCACACCCTAGGTCTTGCCACATGTAAAAAGCAGTCTTATGATATTTGGGACTGCAACCGCAAATACCAGATAGGTTTATACCGGATATGAATGTCGGTTTTGTATATACAATCAAATATCCGGTCGATCCCTGCACGACACTACGCAAATGTGAATATTGTTTCTCTACAGCAAAGTATGTACGTCAAAAACCTTGCTCTGCTCGATAACGAGATACTAACCAGAGGTGGACCGTGAAAGTTTTAAACGCAAGATAAAAGAAAAGGTTTCCGCAAAACTACCCAACCTGTGAGCCTGAGCGTGTGTAAACTATATTACATTTAAGTAACCAGGAGTCAAAAACAATGTAGAATAGTGACCTTAAGTTTGCGAGCGAATCCAGCTAGAAATTATATCCATATTTTTGCATTAAATCTATTCAATCCCTGACACAGTAAAGTTTGTGTGCGTAACGTTTAGGAATATGAAAAACAGCATGTCTAACAACCATGAAGGCAATTCTGAGCCATAGCAGCAAATGGGACCCTACGTGCACAGCGTCTTCGACTTGTCGACTCACCTCATGGTGTCGGCAAGTACGTTGGGTGTGGCACTCCAGCGTCGCGGATCTACTCGTCACATGGAGGTGGCGACCAATGGTGCACAACTACTCCAATGGACGTGTCAAGCTGTTTTTATTGGGAGCACGCAATGCCAGCCTGCCTGCTCCAGATTCTGCTGATCTGCGTTGGCATCAAACAGAATCCATGCCCCCAACAACAACCATACTTCATATGCATCGAATGTAAAGTTCCCTGCATGCAACGGAAAAAAGATCACAAATCTATCAGTGTCGCAGATGCAAAATGTGGGTCCACATGCCATGATCGAATCTCAAATCCGTAGTAGAATACCAGGCACCAAATTGGTGGTGCAGTAAATGCCGTCAAACAAAAGCCCAACCAACACCCACCACGTCACATCAGTCCACCTCTTCAACGATCGAAGTCAAAACCATTGTCAACTACATACAGCACATACAGCAATGTTGGACAGAAGATCCTCCAATTCAACTGCAACGGTTTTCGAAACAAGTGTGACAAAATGGTTGATTTCCTCAAAAAAGAGAGTACAACATCGCAGCTGTCCAAGTGACAAAGTTAACTGGAAAAAGGCCAATCATCATACCAGGGTGGACTTGCATACGCAAAGATCGTGACAGCTATGGATGGGCGCTGTTATTCCTGTATAATGAGAACGTGCGCTTCAACGTCATCCAGCTACCGCAGGTTGCGAGCGATAACCACATTGAGCAACTAGGCATCCAAGTCCACCTTCAAAATGCAAGTGTCAACATAGTAAACTGCTACATACCACCTCAATCATCATGCAGCAATGGGTACTCGACTTCCATAGCCCATCTACTACAACTTCCCGACCAGTTGCTACTGGGGTACAAATGCGCACCATGAATTCTGGGACAAGCTGGTAGAATCGGACTCGCGTGGCGACAATATAGCAGAAGAAATAAGCGATGCTGATATGACAGTTGTCATTGAAGATGAAGCAACTAGATTGCCCAAAACAGGTCGACCGTCATCACTAGAGGTCACACTGGCATCCAACGACCTGGCCTTAACATGCAACAAACTGCTGTGTCAACAACACAATCAAGTGACCATATGCCAATCACCTGCGTGGTGGAACTGAAAGAGTCACCACCAAACAGTAGACGCTGCATCTTCCATAACCTTCAGAAATCATTGTGAGGAAGCATTTGACGCGAAAACCCTGACAGGGAATGCCCACAAGGATGAAACGCCTTTCAGGAAAACCCTCCTCAATGCCTCCCACTGGCAAAATCAAACACCTAACCCCAGGCAAACTCCCGGCTGCAGCTACGAAAGTTGTCTCTGAACGCGATGCAATTCGTTCGGTTTCACCACAAAGCAACAGAAATGAGGAGCTCGGCTATGAAATCAGGGCGTTCAACTATGAGCACAAAAGGCAAACCTGGCGTGAAAAAATAAAACTTAACTGAAACCACTTTTATCTTTATAAAAGCTTATGCGGGGTTCACGTTATAACCGGGGCAGTTGGGACACGTTTTGTCCCTATTAGGCCATTGGGTCACATTTTGTCTGCTTGTAGACCCCATATTGTATTCAAAAATTCGTATTTGTCTGCTAATATCATGTGTAGGTCACCTTTTGTCCTTCAATATCATATGATAGTCGAGGTATTGTCTGGGAATATCGTATGATATATTTTCAAATGTCTGCATAGTTGAGGTAATATACCAAAATTGTCTTGTTCGGCTCCGGCAGAAAAACGGCCTTCAGCTCTAGTAGTAGTTTAGCCGGAGGTCCGGGCCATCAAAGCAGCGTAATTTTCCAACTTTAATTTCGCTTCATCTGCTGCTCCGGAAAGTTTTGTTGGCCTCCGCTTACGAAATTTTTCATCTCCGGTGGCACCTAGGGTAACAGGGTGCAACAGTATGTCTGCATCTGGCAAAATTCGGTAGCTACAATGTTTTAATTTTAGTTAATATCCGTCAAGTGTCAAAAATTTGGTTGAAATTGCCGCTCCCTAAACAGAAATTGCACCAGAAAAATTCCCAGTCTTACTTTCTCCTAGGGCACGAAGGAGACCTCCGGTTGCACCCTGAATAGAAAAACAATTTTATATTATGTAACCACAAAAGTACATTAACACAATAGAAAATAGTATATACATTAAAACAGTAGTATGAATGACGCTTCAAAACCGACCTTCCATTGTACACACTGCAAGCATAGCCACGACCGCACCACATGAATCGTTGACCTTTCATAACCATTTCACATAGACTCCCGTTGTCTGCCGCCGGCTCCGGCAGAAAATCGGCCTTCAGCTCTGGTAGAAGTTTAGCCGGAGGTTCGGGCCACATAGCAACGTAATTTTCCAACTTTTATTTCGCTTCATCTCCTGCTCCGGAAAGTTTTGTTGACCTCCGCCTACGAAATATTTTTCATCTCCGGTTGCACCTAGGGCAACAGGGTGCAACGGGATGTCTGCTTCTGGCAAAATTCAGTAGCTACAATGTTTTGATTTTAGTTAATATCCGTCAAGTGTAAAAAATTTGGTTGAAATCGCCGCTCCCTAAACAGAAATTGCACCAGAAAAATTCCCAGTCTTACTTTCTCCTAGGGCACGAAGGAGACCTCCGGTTGCACCCTGAATAGAAAAACAATTTTATATTATGTAACCACAAAAGTACATTAACACAATAGAAAATAGTATATACATTAAAACAGTAGTATGAATGACGCTTCAAAACCGACCTTCCATTGTACACACTGCAAGCATAGCCACGACCGCACCACATGAATCGTTGACCTTTCATAACCATTTCACATAGACTCCCGTTGTCTGCCGCCGGCTCCGGCAGAAAATCGGCCTTCAGCTCTGGTAGAAGTTTAGCCGGAGGTTCGGGCCACATAGCAACGTAATTTTCCAACTTTTATTTCGCTTCATCTCCTGCTCCGGAAAGTTTTGTTGACCTCCGCCTACGAAATATTTTTCATCTCCGGTTGCACCTAGGGCAACAGGGTGCAACGGGATGTCTGCTTCTGGCAAAATTCAGTAGCTACAATGTTTTGATTTTAGTTAATATCCGTCAAGTGTAAAAAATTTGGTTGAAATCGCCGCTCGCTAAACAGAAATTGCACCAGAAAAATTCCCAGTCATATTTTCTACTAGGGCAGGAAGGAGACCTCCGGTTGCACCCTGAATAGAAAAACGATTTTATGTAACTACAAAAGTACATTAACACAATACAAATAGTACTTTAAAACAGTAGTATGAATGACGCTTCAAAACCGACCTTTCATAACCATTTCACATCGATTGAACTTTAACTGCACGTTACCGTACGTTCAGCCTTCACAAAAAATGGCCAAGACTTGAGAAAAGCTAAAGACGTCCTTTAACTGTCAGGTAACCAATGCTTTTCGTCTGTGTAATCGTCTTTAGCTAGCAGGCAGGGTGCAACCGGAATTACAATTTACCGGAACCGGAATTTGAAAATTTTACCGGAACCGGAAAGTGAAAAATGCATTTCACCAAAAATTTCATTTTAATCTTATTTTTTACTCTATTATTTGTGAAATAACCTTAGTCGAACATAGGTATTTTATTTGTTGTATTTTAGATTTTCATCATCGACTGAAGTGAAATCCACCATCAATGGCTTATATTCGGAGTACAAGTGGCTTTCAAAAGAGATTCTTAAAAATTAGCAAAATTAAGAAAACGGCCAAATTATAAAACCGGAATTTTTAAATCCGGTAAAAATTTACCGGAACCGGAAGGTGAAAAAATGCCGGAACCGTACCGGAATTCCGGTTGCACCCTGCTAGCAGGGCACAACCAGAGGTCGGCCTCCAGATTTGGCAGAATTTTGTCGGAGGGTCCGGCAATTTCGGTAGTAAAATTTGGCATAATTTTGCACAATTTATCTGTTTAGCGCGTTTCGTTTTACTTTTGTCACTATTTTCAGGAAAGAATTTTAAAATTTCACGGAAAATTAGCGTAAAAACCAAACTACTAAACATATTGCAGATATTGGCTAAAATTAACTAATTAACCATCATTTTTACTGCCTAATTTCGCCTCATCACTGGCTCCGGCTCCAGCAAGTTTCGTTGACCTCTGGCTCCGGCTCCGGTATTTTTCACTTCCGGTTGCACCCTGTTAGCTAGCTACGGACAAAATACAGTTTCTCTGAAACTGTGTGCGGACACGGAAAATGATAAGTCAATGCTAGCCTAATCCTAAGCCTTTCCCGAAGTCCTAAGAGTAGCCTAAGCATACTCTACACCTAAACTCACAAGCCTAACCCCATACATATATAAATACACATATATCAATTATAAAACGAAGATTTAGCAAAACCATATAAAAATATAGATACATATATCAATTATAAAACGAAGATTTGACATATCCTTATAAAAATATAAATATATATACTGTAGTGACCCGAATAAGACTGGCTTCTCCACAGCTTGAAAATTTCCGCCGGGGGCGTTTCCTGTGGGGTCCTCCAGGAGTTTCCTGGGGGGCAGCTAATTTTGCAGGGGGCAGTTTTCTTGGGGCCCCCAGATGGTCTGGGGGGCAGGCTTAAAATTTTGCAAACAGTCCTGGGGGGCCCCAGGAGTTTCCTGGGGGGCAGCTGATTTTGCTGGGGGGGCAGTTTTCCTGGGGGCCCCCAGATGGTCTGGGGGGCAGGCTTAAAATTTTGCAAACAGACTTTTTGGACCATTTTTCATTGTAGACCGCGTTTCCAACTCAACTGAAGATTACTCATCGCTCAACACGACAAAAATTTTTCGCAAACGCTAATAACAATAATTTTAACTAATACTACTGACAACTTAACCAGAAGTTGAAAGAAGCACAACAATATAAAATATAGATAATCTATAATTGAAACTGTGATTAATATATATTTTATATATTAGTCACAGCTTCAGTTTATCATAAGGCTCAGGCGGGTTGAACTTGCTGCTGCAAGGTACTTTCGAATGCTGTATGCCCTGAAACGGTCTTTAAATAATTGTGCTTTTTTCAGGTCATTATTGAATTGTATTAGTTACTACGGGTATTTGTAACGCTAGTAAAAAATATGAGTACTCAGCGTAATATAAAATCATGTTTTGCCGAATGTCCGCCTCAAAAGAAGTCCAGGTCTTTACGTTTTAACATTGAAAATTTTTAGCCTAGCAAAGTCCTGCCCCCAACAAAAAAATTTGCTGGGGGGCATTTTGCTGGGGGGCGCCCGAAAATTCGCTGGGGGGCCTTTCCTGGGGGCGGCAAAATTTTCGCCGGGGGAAAAATGAAAATTTCGAAGTGCTGGGGACCCCCGCCGCTGTGGAGAAGCCAGTAAGAGGGGGGACTGATATTTATTTGACCTTTTCAGAGGGTACCCCACCCTTGTTATTCGGTTACGGACTGTTATTTATTTTTAACCCACGCTCCGCCGCCCTTCGTTACTGATATATATCCGGTATTGCAACTGTCCGTTGAATTATGCAAGGTTATACTTAGTAATGTACCTTCAAAATTTAAGTACGCCTTAAAGTTTCGAACTCAATTTTATCCGGTCCTGGAGTCATTTATGCCCTACAATTAGGAATAGCCGACCTTCATGGACTCTAATTAAAATTTAGGGACTCTATCCGTTTATGGACTCTTATTTGGGATACGGTCTAACGGTCTTCAATAATAATAATGACAAATTTTAATAATCTTCACGCATGCACAAACAGGAGTAGCAAATGTTGCTCTCCGGTACTATTGCTGTCCCGCGGAAAAACGGAATGCCCCTGGAAGTAACATGGTCGTAACGGCTGTGCCACTGTCTCGGGATAGCAAGACGGCCCTCAGCGTAACATGGACATCCTTTCAAAACCATTACATTCGCGTTCAAGATCACATTATACCATTATGAAAAGTCCGTGTTCAGTTATGTGATCCAGGCCTTATCCGGGATTTGATTAGAAAAATTCTAGGTCCGTATCCCACTGCTGATTTCAAAAACTTTCTGGTCAGGCTTTTCATTTTGATTGGTTGCAACCTCTACTATAGTATATCTTGTGCCATGTTTAATTTGTGCCGATTTTTCGGGAACATTTTCAATTAAACCACTTCTGATACTTCATAGATTATAATGAGCTAAACAACCGACTTTCAACGTTACTTTTATACCAGATGTTGCTTCAGTTTTATTCAAATGAGCACTTTCGGTTGAAACTTGCGATTCACGTATTCCGAGTTAATAATATTGCCGTCTTCGCCAATGTCCAGCACTTCGAAGTGCCGGGTTTCGTCCACTACTTCTGCGTCGATAAAAGCCTCTTGTACCTCTCAAGTACCCTTCAGTGCGACCTGAAATTTATGAGAAATTAACAGCAAATAGGCGTAGTACCGGTTGCCATATTCCATGTTGCGCGCTGGTATTTATGGAAATTGTCTTTAAATAAACTGCACCCATACTGCAATATAAAGAAAATAGAAATCGCTTTTTCTATGTATATTTCAATTCCTCCTGTTTTCTTTTACTAATGAGTTAACCACGGTGAACTACACATCGCTTTAAAACATACAAAACACGAGTGATTGAACACTTAGTTAAAGTTGCTTTACATAGAGTTAGTCAGATAGAGAATTAGCTAAGTGATCCGCGATTACATTCCAACCAAACCATGACTCGAATACTCATTTCCTGCAAAGGTGACTGAATCGTATGAATCGGAAGTATAGAAAACTTCAAACGCGATTAAAAACAAGACCGCAAAGTTGCAGTAGCGATTGCGGGGCAAACGAGATGCTGCATAGTCAGCGCACGTTTTTATCATGGAAAGCGCAAAACCTAAGCGCTTTACCTAGTTTTATAATTAGCCAATTATTGTTTCATCATTTATTTGGAAGACATTATACAGCAGGAAGGCATTCTGTAATAACTACGCAACTTGAATGTAATTTATTTAGCAAAATATACTGAGTTTGTCGCCAATTATTGCAAAATTTTATATTGCGTATGTTAACGTACCGCTTGGCAAGGTTGTGGTTTGGTCATAGAAGTTAATGTCATCGCCAGCATCTTTTATGCTTAGTTTTTCACTATATTTTCCACTCGGTGGCCGATAAATTTGTCGTTCTCCGCGTTTGGGTTGTTTTACACCACTTGCATTGTTCATGAAATCTTCTGACAAACGTTTCATTCTAAAGTTAAAATTTAACATTTATTTCGATCATAGTGACACATTAATACATTTTACGCTCTACGTTTTAGAAACCATTTTAGTAACTAACATTCATTTTCTTTTGATAGTGGCAATATCCAAAAGTGCATACAAAACAACGAGCAGACGTGAACGCAATCAAGATTGCACACAATTCAATCCGGGTCTACACAAATGGCTCGTCATACTTTGAGGGCGCACCGCGTTTTCACTAAACTGAAATAAAGTAAGCTAAACCTTTACACTGATTTCTTGCTTAGGTTTAGCATAGGCTTATTTTTTACGCTGAAAATTAAGCCTAGGAATATGTTTATGCTACTGTTATACTTCTAAAAGCAACAATATTCCAACAACTTATGCGCTATAAATTTAACTAGCGCTGAACAGCATATTGTAGTTACGCAGCGTAACACGTGGCGTATTATGCAATAATCACGTACGTTTTAGATTTCTTCACAGATTCGTTTGCCTGAAAGCAAGCAAGTTGTTTTCAAATATTTTTGGACAACTGGCTATAATTTCGAAGAATCCTCTTCGCAATTAAAGGTGATTCGTTAGTTAATCATACATAATTTTTAAAACAGATTAATCATTATGTTAATTTCCTCACCGTTTTACGCAGCAAGCCGCCAATGCTGTTTTTGCATTTTCTATAATAAACTTATAATTTAACAAAGAAATATCACTGCACAGAGTCTAATATTAATCTGACCGTCACGTTGCTCGGTGTGAAAATTACTATCGTTCAACGCAGCGTTCATTACGAACACGAAGCACTCACGTCATTTGTGTTCCAGGACAACGTGACATCTGTTCGAAACGACGGAGGACAGTGAAGTAAATCTTTGACAATAGTAGTAATGTTTCTTGTTGTAATCGCCGCCAACAACTTGATTTTATTCTAGCCAAACACACAACAATCTTAGACTTTGTTTACATATAAAAATACTTGTCATGTGGTAATTAGCGATGCTAGCAAAATACAAATGCAACACTTTTCCAAAATAGTTATTCGATCTCTTAATTCCGAATAACATACATATAGGTTTGCCGATTTAAGATAATATCTAAAAACTACCATGTCAAGGCGATGTAAATTTTGAATAAATGTATAATCACTACATATAAAAAATTACTTCTTTTGTATATAGCTCTTCCTTAGTTTTCTCCTTCAAAGAAGCATTCAGTTTGTTGGCGTATACTTGATTCATTCTTGCAAGATATTGAAGGCTAAAATAAGACAATAACATGGATCGAAGTGATATTAAATTTACCATATACCTGAACTGTAGCCGAATACAGTGCCGTCGGAAGCGTCCCCAAACCACAGTTGAGACAAGGGCCCGCCCCTTACGGGGCTCCGCTTTGGCAAACTGAAATTTTTTTACTCATCACGAAGTTGTATAGTTGTAAAACATTTTATTCGGGCGCCCCTCAGACCTATTTGGGGAGGCCGACTATCTTAACGTCGGTCCTGTCAAGATACTCTCGTTAACCGAATACAGAATCTAAATTTGTGAACATTTAGTAGTATTTGAGTAGTGTAAAAATATGTGTTTAGCGATTTAAAAGTAATTGTTAGCTTGGGATGTTAATTTTACTTCAATATGAAAATGTTAAGTTTCTTGATTTGCCCGGGAATGCAGCTGCAGGGACATTTTGGGTCTGGCCAGGGTGCGATCGGATAGTAATTTACCGAATACTTCAAACGGAGGCGGATATTAAACGGATACAGCACGTAAATATGAGCACTGTTGAAAGTAACTGAGTAGAGCAAAATTTTACGCTTCCTGAATTGAAATTAACCGTTAGCTTGGATTTTTCATTCTTTTTCAGTTATTGAAAAAATTGTTAACCGGAAGGATAATAGCAGCAAGAGGTTAAATATGTCCAATTGTGAAAAACAATTTTATAATTATTCGGGGTTACAACCGTAAATAACCGTTGTGTGATGGTTTTTGCCGGATATTAAACCGTAACCGGATATATAGGCACACCCTAGGTCCTGCCACATGTAAAAAGCAGTCTTATGATATTTGGGACTGCAACCGCAAATACCAGATAGGTTTATACCGGATATGAATGTCGGTTTTGTATATACAATCAAATATCCGGTCGATCCCTGCACGACACTACGCAAATGTGAATATTGTTTCTCTACAGCAAAGTATGTACGTCAAAAACCTTGCTCTGTTCGATAACGAGATACTAACCAGAGGTGGACCGTGAAAGTTTTAAACGCAAGATAAAAGAAAAGGTTTCCGCAAAACTACCGAACCTGTGAGCCTGAGCGTGTGTAAACTATATTACATTTAAGTAACCAGGAGTCAAAAACAATGTAGAATAGTGACCTTAAGTTTGCGAGCGAATCCAGCTAGAAATTATATCCATATTTTTGCATTAAATCTATTCAATCCCTGACACAGTAAAGTTTGTGTGCGTAACGTTTAGGAATATGAAAAACAGCATGTCTAACAACCATGAAGGCAATTCTGAGCCATAGCAGCAAATGGGACCCTACGTGCACAGCGTCTTCGACTTGTCGACTCACCTCATGGTGTCGGCAAGTACGTTGGGTGTGGCACTCCAGCGTCGC
>JASANG010000088.1:0-16786 GCA_030248215.1 Enoplolaimus lenunculus
GTTACTCGTTCAGTTACATATATGCTTGTCTTGACAATTAAACTAATATGTAAATTAGCTATTAGCTAACTATTCAACTAAAAAATTGCTCAGCATTTGAGCAGCATGGGCTATGCTTAGTATTTTCTAAAATTATAGTAACTAGACCAGCACATTGGTTCGATGTAATGCGTCGTCCACTTTAAGTTGCGCCCTGCCTGTAGAAAATTGCAACGCCTATTTTCCATATGAATTTTCGAAAATCTAGCAGTGGGTAATTTGAAATCCAAAACTTTTGCAAACAGTAAAATTGAAACAATTTAAAAACGTATGAGGACATAAATTCGGATTTTTTTCTCAATTTACCACTTAGGCAAATTTTAAAATACCCAGTTGGAAATTGAAACCTATTTTTTAAAAAAATGGTAATTTGATACGAAATTTTGTCATCGAGTGGGAAATTGAAAAGTTGGAAAATGGGCTGTAGGAAATAGGGTCTTGAAATGAATTTCTATTTCCCTATACTAATTGAAATATATTTGCTAGCTGAAAATTGAAATTATGCAATAACCGGAAACAAACTTCGGTAGGTCTAAAAATGTTAATATACGTTGTTTTTTCTTTGCATTTTCAGATGATGGAGGTCATTGCTGTACAGTTTTTTGCATGACATTTTACTTTATAGTTCTTCCTGTGTTACTGTAACGAATAAGGTTTGTTAAATTTAGAGATGATAACACGGCGGTATTTGTTATGACGACGTCTATTGGTATCATGTTCACTGCAAATTAGGTTTGTACATAAGTTTCAGTTGAACGTAGTCTGCGGCGGATCCCAAAATTTTTGAAGGTAGGTCGCACGTAGTCTACGGCGGATCCCGAAAGTTCTGAAGGGAGGTAGCACAATAGAAAATCATTCGGTAAAATATTAAGAAACAATGGCGTCCAAAATCATATTGACTATTAATTCTTCTGAAACATATTGCGGACAGCAAATCTATTTTATGTGGGGTTCACGTTATAACTGGGCGGGGCGGGACGCGGTTTATCCATGTTGATTGACGTCCAAGTTAAAATTCGGGCTCTTATATCGATTCAGACAAAACTCGAATGTCATATGACATTAGCTTACAAGCAACCGCTCTCAAATTGTCAATGTGTACAAGGGGCGGTACGTCACGTGATACTGTGGGACATTTATGCGAATATCATATGATATTCCAAAATTTCAACGAATATCATATGATATTCACCTGGACAGTGTAACCTTTGGGTACTATAAATGAATGAAAGTTGGACGGCAGCTGCACAAATATGCTTTAAATAGCAAATATACGTCTGCAAATCCATTTCCGACAAAAATCGCTTAGAAAAACAGTGTCATAATTCAAAAATTCAAATTTTAAATTTTAGTAACATATGATATTCAACATGACAATTTGGGTATGTTACCTCAAGTGCATGCAGACATTTGAATATATATCATATGATATTCGCTGACAATACCTCGAATATCATATTACATTGAAGGAGCTAAAAGGTGACCTAACATGATGATGGCAGACAAATACGATTTTTTGAATACGATGTGGGGTCTATCCTAGCAGACAACATGTAACGCAATCGGTTGATGGGACAAAACGGTCCCAAGCTGCCCGGTTATAACGTGAACCCCGCATGACGTTGGAAGTTGTTGGCAGATTTATTAGGCATTTTAAGAAATTTCTTAGATAATGTCAGGGTTACAGAGACATGGCTGAAGTATAGTGATCCTTGCTTTTGCCAGATTAATTGATGCTGCCAAAATACGGTGGAGGATATTGAGCCTCTAGTCGTGACTATGCAGTGAAACAAATAACTCGGTAGGAAAATGCGCATTTATAGATTTCTACCTGTAAACTTGTTTGTTTGTTATTAAGGTTAAAAGTCGGGTAAACTCGAGGGTCGTTTTTAAAGCATGAGATCTAGAGTAATTTTGTGACAACGCCTTGTTTAAGATAGTATCTAACAAAATTTGTCATCGGTACTCTAACTCACCCCCAATTTCTGTCGCCATACAGTGTTCTTATGAAATTCAATTAACTATGTTAATAGAGAGCCAAAGTTGAGTTTAAGTACGATTTTGTAGAAAACTTCAATACACATTTAAAGCAAAACATTCGTTTCTTACATAAAGAAAATTACAGAAATTTTGCTATCCGCAATACGTTTCAGAACAATTAAAAGTGAACATGATTTTGGACGCCATTGTTTCTTAATATTTTACCTTGGACGGGATGGTTTCACACCAACGGTTGGTTTCACCCCAACGCTTGGTTTCACTCCCACCGTTCCGTTACCTCAACGGATGGTTTCACCCCAACGGTTAGTTTCACCCAAACCCTCGGTTTCACTCCCACCGCTTCATTTCACTCTAACGGTTGGTTTCACACCAACGGTTGGTTTCGCTCCAACGGTTGGTTCCCCCCAACGGTTGGTTTAACCACAACGGTTGGTTTCACCCAACGGTTGGTTTCACCCCAACGGTTTGTTTCACCCCAACGGTTTGTTTAGCCCCAACAATTAGTTTCACCCCACCGGTTGGTTTCACTCCACCCGATCGTTTACCTCCAACGTTTAGCTTCACCCCAACGGTTGGTTTTACCCACGCATGCTTTACCGCACTAAACGGTTCATTTACCTCAACAGTTGGTTTAGCCCCAACGGTTGGTTTCACTCCAACGGTTCGTTTCACCACAACGGTTGGTTTCACCCCAACGGTTGGTTTCACCCCAACGGTTGGTTTCACCACAACGGTTTGTTTCACCCCAACGGTTTGTTTCACCCCAACGATTGGTTTCACTCCACCGGTTGGTTTACTTCAACGGATGGTTTCACCCCAACGTTTAGTTTCACCCGAACGGTCGGTTTCACCCCAATGCTTGGTTTCACTCTAACGGTTGGTTTCAACCAACGGTTGGTTTCACCCCAACGGTTGGTTTCACCCCAACGGTTGGTTTCACCCCAACGGTTGGTTTCACCCCAACGGTTGGTTCCCTCCAACGGTTGGTTTCACCCCAACGGTTAGTTTCACCCGAACGGTCGGTTTCAACCCAATGCTTGGTTTCACCCGAATGGTTGGTTTCACCCCAACGGTTTGTTTCACCCCAACGGTTTGTTTCACCCCAACGACTGGTTTCACACCAACGGTTGGTTTCCCCCGAACAGTCGGTTTCACCCCAATGCTTGGTTTCGCCCGAATGGTTGGTTTCAACACAACGGTAGGTTTCACCACAACGGTTGATTTCACCCAACGGTTGGTTTCACCCAACAGTTGGTTTCACCGAACGGTTGGTTCCCTCCAACGGTTGGTTTCACCCCAACGGTTGGTTTCACCCCAACGCTTGGTTTCACTCCACCGGTTCATTTACCTCAACGGTTGGTTTCACCCCAACGGCTGGTTTCACTCCAACGGTTGGTTTCACCACAACGGTTGGTTTCACCCCAACGGTTGGTTTCACCCCAACGGTTGGTTTCACCCCAACGGTTGGTTTCACACCAACGGTTGGTTTCACCCCAACGCTTGGTTTCACTCCACCCGTTCATTTACCTCAACGGATGGTTTCACCCCAACGGTTGGTTTCACCCCAACGCTTGGTTTCACTCCACCGGTTCATTTACCTCAACGGTTGGTTTCACCCCAACGGCTGGTTTCACTCCAACGGCTGGTTTCACTCCAACGGTTGGTTTCACCACAACGGTTGGTTTCACCCCAACGGTTGGTTTCACCTCAACGGTTGGTTTCACCCCAACGGTTTGTTTCACCACAACGATTGGTTTCACTCCACCGGTTGGTTTACCTCAACGGATGGTTTCACCCCAACGGTTAGTTTCACCCGAACGGTCGGTTTCACCCCAATGCTTGGTTTCACCCGAATGGTTGGTTTCACCACAACGGTTGGTTTCACCCCAACGGTTGATTTCACCCCAACGGTTGGTTTCACCCCAACGGTTGGTTTCACCCCAACGGTTGGTTCCCTCCAACGCTTGGTTTCACCCCAACGGTTAGTTTCACCCGAACGGTCGGTTTCACCCCAATGCTTGGTTTCACCCGAATGGTTGGTTTCACCCCAACGGTTGGTTTCACCCCAACGGTTGGTTCCCTCCAACGGCTGGTTTCACCCCAACGGTTAGTTTCACCCGAACGGTCGGTTTCACCCCAATGCTTGGTTTCACCCGAATGGTTGGTTTCACCACAACGGTTGGTTTCACCCCAACGGTTGATTTCACCCCAACGGTTGGTTTCACCCAACGGTTGGTTTCACCCCAACGGTTGGTTCCCTCCAACGGTTGGTTTCACCACAACGGTTGGTTTCACCCCAACGCTTGGTTTCACTCCACCGGTTCATTTACCTCAACGGTCGGTTTCATCCCAACGGCTGGTTTCACTCCAACGGTTGGTTTCACCACAACGGTCGGTTTCACCCCAACGGTTGGTTTCACCCCAACGGTTGGTTTCACCCCAACGGTTTGTTTCACCCCAACGATTGGTTTCACTCCACCGGTTGGTTTACCTCAACGGATGGTTTCACCCCAACGGTTAGTTTCACCCGAACTGTCGGTTTCACCCTAATGCTTGGTTCCACCCTAACGGTTGGTTTCAACACAACGGTTGGTTTCACCCCAACGGTTGTTTTCACCCCAACGGTTGGTTTCACTCCAACGGTTGGTTTCACCCCAACGCTTGGTTTCACTCCACCAGTTCATTTACCTCAACAGATGGTTTCACCCCAACGGTTGGTTTCACCCCAACGGTTGTTTCACCCCAACGGTAGGTTTCATCACAACGGATGGTTTCACCCTAACGATTGGTTTCACCCCAACGGTTGGTTTCCAACGGTTGGTTTCACCCCAACGGTTTGTTTCACCCCAACGATTGGTTTACTTCAACGGATGGTTTCACCCCAACAGTTGGTTTCACACCAACGGTTGGTTTCACCCCAACGCTTGGTTTCACTCCACCGGTTCATTTACCTCAACGGATGGTTTCACCCCAACGGTTGGTTTCACCCCAACGGTTGGTTTCACCCCAACGGTAGGTTTCATCACAACGGTTGGTTTCACCCTAACGATTGGTTTCACCCCAACGGTTGGTTTCCAACGGTTGGTTTCACCCCAACGGTTTGTTTCACCCCAACGATTGGTTTCACTCCACCGGTTGGTTTACCTCAACGGATGGTTTCACCCCAACGGTTAGTTTCACCCGAACGGTCGGTTTCACCCCAATGCTTGGTTTCACCCGAATGGTTGCTTTCACCACAACGGTTGGTTTCACCCCAACGGTTGATTTCACCCCAACGGTTGGTTTCACCCCAACGGTTGGTTTCACCCCAACGGTTGGTTCCCTCCAACGGTTGGTTTCACCCCAACGGTTAGTTTCACCCGAACGGTCGGTTTCACCCCAATGCTTGGTTTCACCCGAATGGCTGGTTTCACCCCAACGGTTGGTTTCACCCCAACGGTTGGTTCCCTCCAACGGTTGGTTTCACCCCAACGGTTAGTTTCACCCGAACGGTCGGTTTCAACCCAATGCTTGGTTTCACCCGAATGGTTGGTTTCACCACAACGGTTGGTTTCACCCCAACGGTTGATTTCACCCCAACGGTTGGTTTCACCCCAACGGTTGGTTTCACCCCAACGGTTGGTTCCGTCCAACGGTTGGTTTCACCCCAACGGTTGGTTTCACCCCAACGCTTGGTTTCACTCCACCGGTTCATTTACCTCAACGGTTGGTTTCACCCCAACGGCTGGTTTCACTCCAACGGTTGGTTTCACCACAACGGTTGGTTTCACCCCAACGGTTGGTTTCACCCCAACGGTTGGTTTCACCCCAACGGTTTGTTTCACCCCAACGATTGGTTTCACTCCACCGGTTGGTTTACCTCAACGGATGGTTTCACCCCAACGGTTAGTTTCACCCGAACGGTCGGTTTCACCCTAATGCTTGGTTTCACCCTAACGGTTGGTTTCAACACAACGGTTGGTTTCACCCCAACGGTTGTTTTCACCCCAACGGTTGGTTGCACTCCAACGGTTGGTTTCACCCCAACGCTTGGTTTCACTCCACCAGTTCATTTACCTCAACAGATGTTTTCACCCCAACGTAGTTTCACCCCAACGGTTGTTTCACCCCAACGGTAGGTTTCATCACAACGGATGGTTTCACCCTAACGATTGGTTTCACCCCAACGGTTGGTTTCACCCCAACGGTTTGTTTCACCCCAACGATTGGTTTATCTCAACGGATGGTTTCACCCCAACAGTTGGTTTCACACGAACGGTTGGTTTCACCCCAACGCTTGGTTTCACTCCACCCGTTCATTTACCTCAACGGATGGTTTCATCCCAACGGTTGGTTTCACCCTAACGCTTGGTTTCACTCCACCGGTTCATTTACCTCAACGGTTGGTTTCACCCCAACGCTTGGTTTCACCCCAACGGTTGGTTTCACTCCAACGGTTGGTTCCCCCAACGGTTGGTTCCCCCAACGGTTGGTTTCACCCCCACGGTTGGTTTCACCCCAACGGTTGGTTTCACCCCAACGCTTGGTTTCACTCCACCAGTTCATTTACCTCAACGGATGGTTTCACCCCAACGGTTGGTTTCACCCCAACGGTTGGTTTCACCCCAACGGTAGGTTTCATCACAACGGTTGGTTTCACCCTAACGATTGGTTTCACCCCTACGGTTGGTTTCCAACGGTTGGTTTCACCCCAACGGTTTGTTTCACCCCAACGATTGGTTTCACTCCACCGGTTGGTTTACCTCAACGGATGGTTTCACCCCAACGGTTAGTTTCACCCGAACGGTCGGTTTCACCCCAATGCTTGGTTTCACCCGAATGGTTGGTTTCACCACAACGGTTGGTTTCACCCCAACGGTTGATTTCACCCCAACGGTTGGTTTCACCCCAACGGTTGGTTTCACCCCAACGGGCGGTTTTCTCCAACGGTTGGTTTTACCCCAACGGTTGGTTTCACCCCAACAGTTGGTTTCACCCCAACGGTTGGTTTCACCCCAACGCTTGGTTTCACTCCACCCGTTCATTTACCTCAACGGATGGTTTCACCCCAACGGCTGGTTTCACTCCAACGGTTGGTTTCACCACAACGGTTGGTTTCACCCCAACGGTTGGTTTCACCTCAACGGTTGCTTTCGCTCCAACGGTTGGTTTCACACCAACGGTTGGTTGCACCCCAACGGAAAAATATTAAGAAACAATGGCGTCCAAAATCATGTTCACTTTTAATTGTTCTGAAACGTATTGCGGATAGCAAAATTTCTGTAATTTTCTTTATGTAAGAAACGAATGTTTTGCTTTAAATGTGTATTGAAGTTTTCTACAAAATCGTACTTAAACTCAACTTTGGCTCTCTATTAACATAGTTAATTGAATTTCATAAGAACACTGTATGGCGACATAATTGGTGAGTTAGAGTACCGATGACAAATTTTGTTAGATACTATCTTAAACAAGGCGTTGTCACAAAATGACTCGCAATTGATGCTTTAAAAACGACCTCGAGTTTACCCGACTTTTAACCTTAATAACAAACAAACAAGTTTACAGGTAGAAATCTATAAATGCGCATTTTCCTACCGAGTTATTTGTTTCACTGCATAGTCACGACTAGAGGCTCAATATTCTCACCGTATTTTGGAAGCATAAATTTATCTGTCTAAAGCCTGGATCACTATAATTCTGACATGTCTCTGTAACCCTGACATTATCTAAGAAATTTCTTAAAATGCCTAATAAATCTGCCAACAACTTCCAACGTCATGCGGGGTTCACGTTATAACCGGGCAGCTTGGGACCGTTTTGTCCCTATTAGTCTGTTGGGTTAGATTTTGTCTGCTAATAGATCCCATATCGTATTCACAAAATCTTATTTGTCTGCTATCATCATGTGTAGGTCACCTTTTGTCCTTCAATATCATATGATATTCGACGTATTGTCAGCGAATATCATATGATATATTTTCAAATGTCTGCATACTTGAGGTAACATACCCAAATTGTCCTGTTTAATATCATATGATACTAGAATTTAAAATTTGAATTTTTGAATTATGACTGTTTTTAAGCGCTTTTGTGTCGGAAATTGATTTGCAGGCGTATATTTGCTATTTAAGGGATATTTGTGCCGCTGCCGTCCAACTTTCATTCATTTATAGTACCCAAAGGTTACATTACACTGTCCCGCTGAATATCATATGATATTCGTTGAAATTTTGGAATATCATTTGATATTCGCATAAATGTCCCACAGTATCACGTGACGTACCGCCCCTTGTACACATTGACAATTTGAGAGCGGTTGCTTGTAAGCTAATGTCATATGACATTCGAATTTTGTCTCCTGACCCGATATAAGAGCCCGAATTTTAACTTGGACGTCGAATCAACATGGACAAACCGTGTCCCGCCTGCCCCAGTTATAACGTGAACCCCACATAAAATAGATTTGCTGTCCGCAATATGTTTCAGAAGAATTAATAGTCAATATGATTTTGGACGCCATTGTTTCTTAATATTTTACCGAATGATTTTCTATTGTGCTACCTCCCTTCAGAACTTTCGGGATCCGCCGTAGACTACGTGCTACCTACCTTCAAAAATTTTGGGATCCGCCGCAGACTACGCTCAACTGAAACTTATGTACAAACCTAATTTGCAGTGAACATGATACCAATAGACGTCGTCATAACAAATACCGCCGTGTTATCATCTCTAAATTTAACAAACCTTATTCGTTACAGTAACACAGGAAGAACTATAAAGTAAAATGTCATGCAAAAACTGTACAGCAATGACCTCCATCATCTAAAATGCAAACAAAAACAACGTATATTAACATTTTTAGACCTACCGAAGTTTGTTTCCGGTTATTGCATAATTTCAATTTTCAGCTAGCAAATATATTTCAATTGGTATAGGGAAATAGAAATTCATTTCAATACCCTATTTCCTACAGCCCATTTTCCAACTTTTCAATTTCCCACTCGATGACAAAATTTCATATCAAATTACCATTTTTTTAAAAAATAGGTTTCAATTTCCAACTGGGTATTTTAAAATTTGCCTAGTGTGAAATTGAGAAAAAAATCCGAGTTCATGTCCTTATACGTTTTATAAATTGTTTCAATTTACTGTTTGCAAAAGTTTTGGATTTCAAATTACCCACTGCTAGATTTTCGAAAATTCATATGGAAAATAGGCGTTGCAATTTTCCACAGGCAGGGCGCAACTTAAAGTGGACGACGCATTACATCGAACCAATGTGCTGGTCTAGTTACTATAATTTTAGAAATATGAAGCATAGCCCATGCTGCTCAAATGCTGAGCAATTTTTTAGTTGAATAGTTAGCTAATAGCTAATTTACATATTAGTTTAATTGTCAAGACAAAATTATGACTTTTTAAATTATTTTAATAATTTATTAAGGTTTATTGAACGTTTTCGGGTGCGAGGAATCTGAATAAATTGGTCTACAAACCTCCAAAACCCAAAAATTTAATAGTTTTGCATATTAGCTTGATTCACAAGACGAAATTAGAACTTTTTAAATCATTCCAATAATAGGGTTTACTGAAGGGTTTCGGGTGCGAGGAATCTGAATGAACTATTTGCAAACGTCTAAAAGCGATAATTGCGTAGTTAGTAATAGATAATTTGCATATAAACATAATTTATAAGCCTAAATTAGGCGTTTTTGTAATATCTCACTAATTATTAGGGTTACAATCACTCTAATTTCAGTATTAATGGTTTTGGGTGTGAGGAATCTGAATAAAGTATCTACAAACCTTCAAAACCGATCATCGAATAGTTATCTAATAGCTAATTTGTATATTTGCTTAACTGTGATAAGCCTAAATAATGGCTTTGTAAATTATTTCTAAAATTATTAGGTTTACTGAAGGGTTTTGAGTGCGAGGAATCCGAATAAATTGTTTACAAACCTCCAAAACCAATAAATGAATAGTTAGCTAATAATTAATTTGCATATTAGCATAACTGCTTACGTGTGTTCGAGCTTCGCTCAATACCTGTAGTCCCACTGCGACTGGTAATTTATGTTCAATGGGTAAACGAAACAACCGTGTTTTATACAATTTTGAGAAATGGAACAATGGTACCGCTTTATACCTTTGCTTGAAAAATTGGGCTCCTTTATATTTAATGGTAAAACAGGTAATGGAACATCCATGTTTCGGGTAAACGGGAAATTGGAACAGGACTTATGCTTACAGAAAAACGGTAAGTGGAACAGTCTTTCCTTAAGAATACACCCTATTTTAAGCTACATGCCTGCTATTAAACTTCATCTAAATTATGAAACTTTAGCAGGGAAACCATACACCTTTATAGCTAATGGTAAAACATGTAAATTGAACACCCCGTTGCAGAAAAATAGTTAAATTTAATAGGTCTAATTTTTACCGGAAAAACTGTATATGACACACTCTATGCCTAAGGGTATGTCCTAACCCAAGATACTGTATTGACTCGAATAACAGGGTGGTAATAAGCGGGGGTGTCCATTTTGAGTCCGAATCAATAGCAGTCCGTATCCCTAATAAGAGTTCGTAAGCGAATAGTCCCAGAGCCCTAATTAGAGTCCATAAATGTCAATTAACCCTAATTGTAGCGCATAAATGACTCCACGACCACATAATTTGAGTTCGAAATTTTAAAGCGTACGTAAATTTTGAAAGCACATTCCTAAGTATAACCCTGTATTATCGCTCAAGCTATTGCCACAAGACAAATAAACGTTTAATTCAGCGGATAATTGTAGTACCTGATATATATCAGTAACGAGGGCGGCGGAGCGTGGGTTAAAAATAAATAACAGACCGTAACCGAATAACAAGGGGGCTCCCTTTGGAGAGGCCAAATAAATATCAGTCCCCCTCTTATTCGGATCACTTCAGTATTAGCCTGTTTATTATTAAGCTTCTGCTAAAAGCTAAGCGTATTGTATGTGTCTTTCTGATAAAAGATGTGACGTTAAATAAATCAAAATGCATTAGCAGGAGTTTTATTTGTGTTCGGTTTTCTCAACTCATTGAGGACATATCACAGATTGCACCATCAAAGTGGTTAATAACAGAGGTGGGATCCGAAAAGGAGGTATAATTTTTACATCCATGGAGCAGAACTTATAATAATTTATAAATTTCATTGTCCAAATTACCGAAACCTCCGGCAAAAATTATACCGAAGCCCCTGGCGGCCGTCGCTTTTTTATCGAAGCAAGAGGCAGACATCTGGTTGTACACTGGTAATATTCTATTTACAAAATGCAAAATTAGACTGCGAAGAGCAAAGGCAAGCAAACTTCAAGTAAAAGCAAAAACAAAAGTTTAATCAATTTTCAATGAATCAAAAGTAAATATAGTTCGAAAATAGATTTTCGTGCGACCTATTTTGCGCACGTACTCCTTTGAACAAGATAATTGAACGCTGAAATTAAACATTTAAGGAATTTTGCTTATTATTCCAAAAGAAGTTGACAAATTAGCGCCCAATGTATTTTATGACCACATGAGATTTTATATTTGTATAAGAAACAGTTTGCAGATTAATGCTCAGTGTTGAAATATGATTATACCATTTGGGATAAAGTTGAATTTTAAATTTCGTTTACTCTGTTACAGCACTACAATTATATAGTAACGTGGCGTGGCAAGGAAAAGAATGTCTATTACTGTAAAAATGTGTTATTTGTTTCTAGAACTATTGAAAATGGTCTCGAAGTGATTGAAAATTTTGAAGACGGCAAGCTTGTGGCAAAGCGAATCAATGGAATAGTACAATCGCTTGTCGGACAAAGACATTGAAATTTTTCGTGTGTTTGTGAATTAATGTTTGATTTGTGTAATTGTGTTTGATTGCGAAAAAAATTCACGAATTCTACAGTATTTTTAACCTGCTTAGGCAAAGGAATATTCGCATTCATATGCTTAGGCTTAGGAATATACATGCTTAACAAAGTAGTGGTTTGTATGTTGTGCTCAGAGTGACTCATGTTCTTTTCTAGCAGTGGTTGATTCAAAATTTCTGGACTGGTGAGCCAAAATAAAACCCAGCGTTATATATTTTAATTTCTAGTACTGAAATGCCTAGTTTGAGCGCGGGAGGGGAAGTTTGATCCCATGATACTCCGTTCGTGAAAGGTCACTAATAGCTTGAACACATTATTTTCATATGAGCAGATCGGAATAAAAACTAATATTGCTTAGATTGATTTATGTTTACCCATGAAAACGTAACAAAGAAGAATTTAAAAAATATATTATAATATACAACTCTATTTAAAGTGCTGCTACAAGTGATGGGCATCGGATATTTTTTCATATCCGGATATCTGGCAATTCTTATCGGATACTTATCCGGATATCCGGATATCCGAAATGAAATTTCCTATTTCGGATATCCGAAATTCGATTTTGTGTTTTTTGAGTTTCCGAACCTCAATTTTCGTTTCTTAAGCACTTGTTTTAACTTGTTGCTCTAAAGGAAGTACCCTGACCCTCAAGCAAATTGATATGAGCATAAAAGATACAATTCTAAAAATCGATATTTATTATGCCAGTACTGTAGTGACCCGAATAAGAGGGGTACCCATTTTGAGACCCAATGAATAGGAGTCCATGTCAATAATAAGAGTCTGTAAGCGCATAGAGTCCCTAAACTTTAATTAGAGTCCATTAATGTCAATTATTCCTAATTGTAGGTGTAGCGCATAAATGACTCCAGTACCAAATAAAGGTGAGTTCAAAACTTTGAAGCGTACTTAAGCTTTCAAAGTACATTTCTAATAATAACCTTGCATTATGGCTAAAGCTTCTGATACAAGGCAAATAAACATTCAATTCAAGGGTTACAATACCGGATATATGTGTATCGAAGTGTGGCGGAGGACGGGATAAAAAGGGGTATCCTCTGGAGAGGACAAATGAACATCAGTCCCCCTCTTATTCGGTCACTCACTACAGTACCTCAATAGTTCTGGGTATTCAGTTTAGAAGATTGCTACAGACTAGTAAATGACAACCTAAAATTGAGTTCATTTGGCTTGTCCTTTGCCTTATTTAAACCACTGCAATGCAGTAGAGATTCCATCGAAATAACCCTTCCCTCGAACTATATATACTTGAATCGTTTTAAGTTCCAAGAACAAAGAATCAGATTGAAATACACTTACGCTAAAGTCGTACAAACATCAGCCCATGTTACTTATACTGATGTCGCGCTTTCAGCAGCGGATCCAGAAATTTCTAAATGGGCGGGATGGTAAATATTTTGAAACGCAATTTTTCTCCAAAAAATTTTCTTAGCGGGAAAATTATAAGGTAGGACCTTATTTTGTAACGAAAGTATTATGATGAGAGGACAAATTGTAAGGTAATGAATGAAAATATCATTTTATCACAAAAATTATGTGGGGAGTGGGAACAAATTGTAATGTAGGGGTCCGCAGACATTTTTCTTATCCGGACCGGATATCCGGTGTTCCTCTATAGTCTATATCATACTGTTCTCAGTAAACTTGCTATCATCATCCTCGGATACACGAAGTGTTAACTCAGAAAAACTTTGTGTTAAATAAAACCGCTAAAACGTCCCACAGCTAAATTAGCGTTGCATTGAATTACGGATAAAGCTAGACCTGTATGAAACTCAGCCGTATAATTATCGAATTCTACAGAAACTCAGGCCCATGTTACTTTTAGGGAAGTAGGGTTTCTATTATTACAATTTTTGCTTAGGCTTAGGGATACGTTTAATCTTCTGTTACGCCCCTAAAGTAACATTGGCCGAAATTCAATAAAGGACACATCAGTTTTATTAAATGTCCGAGCATCAAAAAAGCAGAACACGAAACTGATTGAGACGAAATAGCAACCGATTGCATTCAAATATATTTGATACATAATTAAGTCCCAAAGTTCGGCAGTGTACTTACTAACGTAGTAGTTTCTAAGTATCTCTGTATCACCGGTCTCCTACCGTCATTTCAGTATTTCGCTGTTTTTTTCCGGAGGTCAGCCACTGGCACCAAACCCCGCTGGGGCCTGAACAATTTGTTATTTTCAACCGCACGACAGTTTACGTCATGAGTTATCCAAAAACACTTTTAATTCTCAATGTTTGTACACAAATGTCGCTTTGAACCCCACGACTGTTTAATTCCTGGCTCTCTAATAACCACTCTTTTGCACGATTTAAACACCAATGTTATTTCCAACCACACGGCTATTTAGGTCTTGGTTTTTCCAATAACTTTTTCCAGTTGCTGTATTCCTTTTGTTAGTTTCAACCACATGACTGTGTAAGTCCTGGGTTATCTAAAAGCAACCTAACCCGTTTCTCTCCAAAAATTCCTTTTTCCAACCATTTTTCTTTATTTCCAATTTTTCTTTACCCCGACCAAAATCACCAGATCAACGTCTAGACCGTCGTGGTCACCATTTTGGAAGTTCGTACTTTGTTAGATTTATAGCCGCAGTCCATGATATTCTAAATTTTCAACGAATATCATAATAAATTCGTGGACAGTGTAATCTTTAGGTGCTGATAAACGAACATAAAGTCAAAGGCAGAGGCACAGATGTGCTTTAAATGCCAAATACACGCCTGAAAAACGTATCCGACACAAATCGCTTACAACGACAGCGTCATAATTCAAAGATTCAAATTTCATATGATATTCAACAGGAAAATTTAGGTATGTTGCCTTAAGAATGGAGACATTTGAAAACATATCATATGATTTCACAGACTAACTCGAATATCATATGACATTGAGGAACAAAAGATGACCTACAGATTATATTAGTAGACAAATGCAAATTTTTGAAAACGATATGGGGTCTACAAACAGACAAAATGATACCCAATAGTCTTATCTGGGTAAAACGTGTCCCAAACTGCCCCGGTTATTAACGTCAACCCCGCATTTGTGCACTAATAAATGAATGAAAGTCGAATGGCAGAGGCACAAATGTAAGTTAAATACCAAACACGCGCCTTCAAATCGTTTTCGACATAAAATGGCTCAGGACCGCAGCTTCAGAATTCAGAAATTCAAGTTTCAAATTCTAGTATCATAGGATATTCAACAGGACAACTTGGGTATGTTACCTCAAGTGTGCAGACATTTGAAAATATATCATATGATAATAAAAGATACAATTCTAAAAGTCGGTATTTATTATGCCAGTTCTGTAGTGATCCGAATAAGAGGGTTACTCATTTTGAGTCCCAATCAATAGGAGTCCGTTTCTCTAATAAGAGTCCGTAAGCGCATAGAGTCCCTTGTAGGTGGCTGTGCCACTCCTAAATATATTTCAACCTAATAACTAAAACAAATGTAAAACCAAATCCTAAACCCCACCTTAAGGGAGTCCCCGGCTCCGCCTAGTCTCTCTTAAAACTTAAGTTAGGGTTAGGCGTTGCTAAACAGCGTAAAATTTATAAAATCTATGCAAGGCGGCTGCGTCCGCAAGGTAGTATCAGGGGCCCTGCGTGGCCATTCAAAATAATATTGCATATGTGGGGTGGGCTGGGGGTGCGTAATCACTTAGTTAGTCAGCCATTGATGCTGATATATTGTTACGGCTGCGATCAACGGGTACCTCTGCGGACGAATCCGAGTGGTATCCCTCACGGGTGTCCTTGGCCGTGGATCTACCTTATAAGCCTACGTGTCCAGAGGATGATGGTCCCCCTGGCGTGATATCGGGTTTTGAGAGTCACAAAATTCCGATATCGTCTTACGCCTAAGCCCTTGACGATACGCGTTTAGCGGAGAAGTAATTCGCACCCGTAGCAATCAGGGTTAAGGCCGAGTTTATCAAACGGGACGCCTGCTAAAATTTCTCTTAATAATTCCAAGGCGTGCGTTTCTGGATGAACGTGGTCTTTGGTTGCTGTTCTAAGGATGGCTGGTGTCACGGGTGATCCAAAGGCGATCCTGAACAATTTTAAAGTATATGGTCAGCGACCCTTATACAGAAAAGGCGGATCGATCCAAGCCTCTAGGTTTTATTGATCTTACCCCTAGTTAAGACCAAGGCTAGTAAAAGTTATAGCTTTTAACCTAGTATTTTGATGCTTTGAAAATCCACACAAGATATTTTAAAAGCCATGGCTCAAGGCCAGGATGTTCGAAATAGCACTCCAGGTGTAATAATCATACCCAGGTAAAGTTTTGATTTATTGTAGCGGCACATAGTACGTATGATACGAGAAACATGGTTATACCTTAATTGGGATAACCCTCAGGTTATCGAAAGTTGAACGTTGACTTGAGTTGAGTTAGTTTGCGCCGAGCGCTGATAGCAAGAATAAGTTTGAATAGTTAAACGTAATTGCTAAAAGTACAGAAATTTATGAATCTTTCGTTTCAGAAATTAGCAAGTTTAAACGTGTACCTGTAGCGACCTGAACGTGGACTAACCACCTTACCGCTAGGATATCGGGCCTTAGAAAGCTGAGCGTTTTAGGTCGGCGCAGTTGCTGAGATTATAAGCTACCGAGCCCCGATGTGTTTGGATGACGTAGGCCAAGGAATTCTTAAGTCCAAAAGACACCCTTGATTAGCATGTGCGTTTGGGCGGGGAATCCCTCCGAGGGGCGTAGCATGAGGGGCTCGATAGGACAGTGACTTAAGTTGCGGTCTGAAATGCCACACATGCGTACCATGGACCCCTGGAGAATATATTCGTAGTCACACCACTATTCCTATGTCCT
>JASANG010000042.1:0-16753 GCA_030248215.1 Enoplolaimus lenunculus
ATGAATATAAGATTTGCCGACAATGTGCCGAAAATCAGCGTATGTTTGCTTTTAAAGTTTATTTGCTAATCAATTTACAGCTGATAAATATCGAATTACAATTTTAGAATCACAGCGAAGCTGGAAATTTTATTTCGGGTCGGGATTCAATTTGACGTAAAGGTTGTTTTTGAGCGATCGCGTTGCCGTGGGAGCAATTTTTATTGACCTTTAGGTTCCTGTACATAATATGCTAAACGCCGAAAACGTACACTGTAAAAAATGGTGAGTCAAATTGACTCTCTCCGAAATAGGCTTTTCCTGACGACACAAACGGAGACAAAATTCGACTTTCGCCAGAGTCACTTTCGATTCACTGAATCGTTCAGTGAGTCGAATTTGATTCAGTTTGTGTAGTCAGGAACAGTATATTTCGGAGAGAGTCAAATTGACTAAATATTTTTTGCAGTGTACCTTTGTGTCGTTTCTCGGCAAATTTCGGGAGGAAATATATATTCCTGGTTTATACACATTCGTGTTTAGAATACATTCAAACACTAGCGGATCCAGAAAGGGGGCGTACGCCTCCCCATCAGAAATTTTTTGCGTTAAAATGGTAAGGTCCCTACCGTACAATTTTTCGCCCTCAGAAAATTTTGTAAAAACAATTTTTCCCGCAGAATTTTTGTGATAAAATGGTAAGGTCCCTACCGTACAATTTTTCGCCCTCAAAAAATTTTGTAAAACCAATTTTTTCCGCAGAATTTTTGTGATAAAATGGTAAGGTCCCTACCGTACAGTTTTTCGCCCTCAGAAAATTTTGTAAAAACAATTTTTCCGCAGAATTTTTGTGATAAAATGGTAAGGTCCCTACCGTACAATTTTTCGCCCTCAGAAAATTTTGTAAAACCATTTTTAGTGATAAAATGATATTAAGTCCCTACCATACAAGTTTTGCGTTTCATAACGTTTGCCAGACCCCTCGTGCGAAATTTTTGATCCGCCTCTGCATTCCAAAGAATAAGACCAATAAAACTGCACTATTAATAGTCAGAATGCCACAGCTACATAACTGTAGATATGTTACACAATTTTAAATCCAGGCCTTTAGCCATAGAGGTCTGACAGAGGCCCGAGACCTTTTCAAAATTTTTTGACCCTTCTAAAATATTTGGCTGCCTACAAACCTGTTTATCTCTTCAGCACTGTAAATTTCTGTGAGTTGTTTTTAACTCACTATCAGAACTCAGAATTTTGAGTTGATTCAAGTGATTCTGAGTTATATAATCAACTCACCCAAAGTCAACTCAACTCAGAATGAGAAAATCGACTCAACTGAGAGAGTGAGTTAATATTTACTGATATTAATTCAGAAATAACCAACTCGCAAGCATGATTAATTAATCAACTGATTGCAATTTACAGTGAGATAACAAAGTAAGTACGTCTGTACTTACAATACCTACCTGTAATTTGAGGTGTGATTGGGGCTTCAAAAAATCATTTTAACTGCTAATTTTGCTTCACCGCTGTCTCAAGCAAATGTTGCCAATTATTTGTCAATTCTCTTCGTCAGTCTTTTTTTCCTATTCACCGTAAATTCCAATGAGTTGATTAATCACCTCAGAGTGAAGAATTAGTTATTTCTGACTTAATAACAGTAAATATTAAATCACTCTGAGTTGACTTAATTCCAGATGAGATGATGATTAATTCAGAATAGGTTCATTCAATTCAGAATTGTGAGTTGTGAAACACTCAAGCTTGTGAGTGGACTCAATTCATTCTGAGTTAACATCAACTTGGAGCGCTCATTTCAAAAAAGAATAACTTCATTTAACAGTATTTTTCGGCAGTTATTTGACGGTTGGAATCCAAAAGGATACTCTAAAAACCTGTAAAAGTGCCTTTCAGTCGTTTCTGCAACCTTTCTCGAGTTGGTCCTGGAGTCATATAATGCCCTACAATTAGGGATAATTGACATTCATGGACTCTAATTAGGGTTTAGGGATTCTATCCGCTTACGGACTCTTATTATTGATACAGACTTCTGTTGATTGATATTCAAAATGGCAAGCCCGCCTCTTATTACCCCCGTCTTATTCGGGTCACTACAGTACGCTATATGCGACCCACCTTCTGATTCCTCGTTATTGACTATAACAAGCAATTATCCAATCATATCAGTACTTCTAGCACATTTTTAAACTTTAGCATACGCCATTCACTATAGTTTCTTGCCTATTCTCAAGAAACCCTTGTGAACCCTGGCAACCTGAGCCTTTGGAACATCATTTAAACTCGTTTCCGGCGCTGGAATAAAACCTTGATTGCGTCCTGGCAATAATATATATACTGCTGTATGCCTGCTATTCGAGAATTGTTCCAACAGTGGGCATAACCTTGGTTTCATTTCGGAAGGGTATAAACCTCATGTATATGTTAGTAGTAAGCGTTCGTAGCTAGCGAAAATATTGTTCGACCACTAATATCTAATAGGGTTTTTAATGCACGTCGGCTGATTTACCATAGGGCTAGAAATTTTGGACATTTACGCTATCTCTCGGCTTGTATACGTCCTTGCACACCCTATAATGTGCAATCATATGGCGTCATGTGAATAAAACTGAAACTTAATATATATCTCAAAAAAGGTGGACTCTCTTCAGCGGATCTTACCAAAATGGCAGGACTATATAGAACCGTATGTGGTATTAAACAACAGTGGCGGATTTGTGAACTTTGTAGCTAACAGATATAGACCAATGTAAAGAACAGGGGCGGAACAGTATTGTAAGCATATTCCTAAGCCTAGGCTTCAGTGAGTTAATTTTAATTCAGAATGAGTTGAATTACTCAGTCTGAGTTAGGACTATCAGATCTCAGAATTTTGAGTTGATTCAATTCATTCTGAGTTACCTGATCAACTCAACGAGCGTCAGCCTAACTCGGAGTGAGAATCAACTCAACTCAGAGTGACTTAATGTTTACTGATATTAATTCACAAATAACCAACTCGCTAGATGAATTGATCAATCAACTCATTGAAATTTCAGTGTACATAAATAGATATATATTATATACATCTATGTCTATATATCCTATGCACAAGAATTCAGCTATACTTCAGCTTAACAATAACCGCAGCATCATAACCTAAATTGAGTTGGTTCCAAATTGGATACCAAAACGAAAATAAAACTGGTTAAAAATCAATATAAGGAATTTTTGGCTTCGACCCGCGATGAACAAAGGGCAAACAAACATGCCCCAAATAACTGGAGTGATTCCATTAGCTTAAACCAAAATACAAGCAACCGAATCGCACAAATTAGCCCGAAACACACAGCAGGGTTTCATAGCGGCGGCTCCAGTATCGGAACGGGCCCACACACAAGGCCTTATATTGAATTTTGAAATGTTCCTTTCGATATGTATACAAACGTGTGCAATTTATGCAAATTTAATTTGAACTCAGTCTTCAGAAAACACATCAATGCCGCCCTGGCATTCTCAGGCTCAAACCAGTGAAACGATGCGGTTTTCGTGAGCAAAAATATTGTTTTTCGGCTCTGGCAGAGATTTAAGGCCAAACAGTTTTTTGAAATTGTAAGATTTTGGCCCACAGGTTTTTGAAATTGTAACATTTTGGCATATAACTTGGATGTAGGACTAGCGTTAACTTTAGGTTTAAACTTAGGGTTAAAAATTTTTTGCCGTCCTAGAACATTTTCAACGTTGCTTGTAAGTCATCGAAAACTCTTGTATGCCAATTCTGAAAAAACTTTAGCCCCCACCCTAGCAAGGCGAGATGACTACGAGCCTGCATCAACCTAGAGATAGTGTAGGACTAGCGTTAACTTTAGGTTTAAACTTAGGGTTAGGCTTAGATTTACGTTTTCTAAGAGATATTAGTGTTCTCGAGCGTAGCTAAGGGGGAACAGGGGGCTGATCTACCCTGGAAAATTTTTTGCCGTCCTAGAAAATTTTCAACGTTGCTTGTAAGCCATCGAAAACTCTTGTATACCAATTCTGAAAAAACTTTAGCCCCGCACCCTAGCAAGGCGAGATGACTACGAGCCTGCATCAACCTAGAGATAGTTCTAGCGTACGAGACCGGGTCTGAAACAGTAGGGCTCCATAAAATTGCGTAGTTAGTTTAGTTTTTTTGAGTGAAAACTCAGAGAATTTTTGACAGAAACATTTTTTGCAGATACGATTTGGTTAAACAAAACGAATATTTGTAGAATATGCATCTTATTTTTTGGCAAACAGCTTTTAGCACCTCTTGCAAAAATTGGCACGCCCCGATGGGGGGTGGTCGGAAGATTATACCCCTCACTGGCCACCATGACTGAGTTGGCTAGCAAATAGAGACGAACTTAATATCAACACATGTATAAGCATATTCCTAAACCTAATCCTAAACCTTCGCCTCAGCCTAGCATAAGTATGAGCTTTTACGCATAAGCTTATGCGTAAGCCAAAGCCTAAGTATAAAGCAAAATATAGTCTAATGCTAAAGCTTACGCTATTGTAGCCCTGCAAAAAAACGTTCCGCTCCTAATCTTTACATGGGCCCGCCCGGTCGGGGGAGAGTGTTTATTGACTTTGGAAGCCAAACAGATTTGACTTAAGCGAACCCTCACATCTCAAGCACCGAATTTATGGCATGTGATTTGCTGCGCGTTAAAGCTGTTGCAGTTATCACTAATTTGGCAATTTGTCCTGTTGGTAGAATAATCACAATTAAGTGTATGTAAACCAAAGATTGTCATACATGCGCACATATACCGGAATAATAAATTATTGCAATCCACCAAGCTTAGGCTTAGGCTTAAGAATATGCTTATACTCCTGTCCCGCACCTGTACTATACATTTGCCAAAACTTCTAAAAGGGATTGTTCGGATTGCTTTAGTTCCTTTATGTGCTACGTGTTTATAGTCGTTTTTGGTACCGCTGAATATCAACAGGTGAACTAACATCAAATATGCGGAAACGGAACCGGACAGTGATCAAAATACCAGAAGTTGGAACCAGAGCCCGTATTCTCAAATGTGTGTCGCACCTATCACCAGTTGGTAATACGTCTTGTAAAAAAACTGAGCACCATTGTTCGCGTTTGATTTGCCTTACTTCTGTACCAATTTTGAGATCTGAAATGGCAGTTGTTCGTTAGTTTGAAAACCTATCGCCAACATATGATAGGTGCTATATGCATTTGAGAATATGGGTTCTGGTAATAAAGTCACAGTTTCTAAAAAATATTAAAATATGCTTAATTTTTAACCCTGTCCCGTATGATTTTTTAATCCCACCCAAAGCCTATTTTAACGCAACGATGTGAACTTGGGGCTGTAGAATGGAAGGTGTTTACCAGGATCGATTCACTTTATAACAACTCCGGCACTCCGGGCTGAACGGGTTGTGAAGTCAAGTTGAAATTTGCTACTCAACCTACCAGTACTCGGGGATAATTGTTCGATTTTGTTTTTATCACAGGATCCAGAAAGTAGTAAAGTAATTTTTTCTCACTGTTGCGTTTGGATGATAAAGTTATGCGGTGACCACCTTAAAATTGAGAAAATGTTGCGTTTGTTCAACGCAAGCAGTATTCAGTTTTCTAATTTACGCACAAAATGTGCTTTGTGGTTTCTCCCAGGCGTCGTTTGCACAAAAATGGTGCGATTTTAAGAAAATTTGTGGTTATTTTAGCTTTTAACGACCAACCATGGCGTAATTTCTTACAAAATTACATTTTTGACAAATTCTTAAGCGCTTATTCACACGTGCAAGTTTTTGCTGCGAGAATGTGCAGCTGAAACTTGCGTTTGCAAGTTTTGTCCAAAATTCCGTTCGAAAAATTATGCAGCTGCAAATAATTCATTTAAAATCATAGCTGAGGAATTTAGTTCACACGATTGAATGATCATGTAAGTTCATTGAATTTATTGCAGCAACTTTGTCATTGGCTGATGAAAAGTGAAAGTTCAGCGTACAATTTGCAACTGCAACTTCTCGCAGCGAAAACTTGTACGTGTGAATAGAGTTCAAATTTGATGCCTTAAAATTTGCTCACACAAAAAATTATCAAACAAAGTTCATTTATTAATAATGTACCATGCAACACTGTTTGCTGAAATAACTTAAAAGAAATATTTACGTTTTTCACAAAAGTTATTTTTTCGCTTTTTAAATTAGGATCTACGGACCATGGAAAAAATCGAATTTTTCAAAACCAACGTAAACATATAGTAATCCTACAGTTCCCCGTTTGAAATTCAAAAACCATCCAAAACACAACAGCAAACACGAGCTAATCTCCCTC
Source organism: Enoplolaimus lenunculus (assembly GCA_030248215.1). Classification (NCBI taxonomy): domain Eukaryota; kingdom Metazoa; phylum Nematoda; class Enoplea; order Enoplida; family Thoracostomopsidae; genus Enoplolaimus; species Enoplolaimus lenunculus. Next base: position 6,311 of record JASANG010000042.1, read on the forward strand.
CACTTTAGTCTACAAATCTAGAAACAAACTAAAGTCTAACACCATACCACAACGTATTTCTCGCATCGAAACATACCCAAAATACCAATCTGCGCCAGCAACATCCAACTTGTTTTGCCAGACCCGAAACTTTTAGGCTACAAGATGCTACAACACAGTTTTGGCCCACACTAAAGAAACTTTTAGATTTGCCACTAAACTGGTTATCCCTTGGGTAAAACACTGCCATTCCACTCTCGGTGTCTCTCTTTAGACAACACACAAATTGCACATTTCCTGGTGCCGTTTTCAAAGCGCAAAGTTTGCTAACATTTCGACAAACATCATATACAACCTGATATATGTACATACATGTATATATACATAATGTTCAAACGGCCGATCCAAAGGCCTTCCCAAGGCCGAACTCTGCCTTTTCTTCCCCGACAAATATCAAAATCAAACGTTTGCGTTAAGATTTAATCCTAAAATTGCGTTTGCATGGCGATCAACATAAACATCTTTATATATATATATATATATATATATATATATATATATATATATATATATATATATATATATATATATATATATATATATATATATATATATTTATATTTAGATATATGCGTGAAATCTCTGCAAGCGTGGTGTTGTGGACCATACTTAACTTACTCATGGACAAATTAGAGTCAACTGCGCCTTCGTTCACAAATTAAGATAAAAGAGCACCAATGACTACGGATTGCAACGCTTAATCGCAGTAATTCTGTCACATACTCTTATTTGCTGTCACCGAAAGTAAAAATCCATTTTCAGCAATTGACACGAAGCCTAAAAACCTCCTTCAACGTAAAGAATAAACGTATATCTAAGCCTAAGCCTAAATCTCTAGTAAAATACTCTAGAGCTTACGTGTTGATAGTAGCTATAGATTTGTACTTCTTTTTTGGTCTTAGGAAACGGTAGCTACACTGCAAAAAATGGTGAGTCAAATTGACTCTCTCAGAAATAGGCTTTTCCTGACGACACAAACTGAGTTAAAATTTGACTCCGCCTGAGTCAAATTCGACTCAATTTGACTCTGGCGGAGTTGAATTTTGACTCAGTTTCTGTAGTCAGGAAAAGCCTATTTCCGAGAGAGTCAATTTGACTCACCATTTTTTGCAGTGTAGGAGACGGTGTTAATCTGAGATGCTCATGAATCTTTTACTGGAGTCCTCGTCTGTTCCCCATAGATCGAAAACGTTTCAAAACCCGTAGAACGACTAGTATACCGTTTCATATGCCATTTGTAGTGGTTACACCAGGGTCCAGGGCCCAAAATTTGGCCAAAATGGCACGTTTTTACGGTCTGAAATGCTGTCTGTCAAACTTTAAACATCTTGATAATTGGGTAAAACCATATTCAGCTTAGATGAAGTTATTTAGAAAATTGAACCTAAAGTGAACAGTTTTCTATAAAAAATGTTGAGTTAGAAAGTGGATTATTGTTTGCGAATGGGGACACACGATAGCATGAAGCATACAGCCCATGGAAAATCGAATCTTTCAAAATTTGTTACGAAATTAGACTCATGCGGCCTCCTTAATATAAAGTAAAACTATAACTTTTGCGGTATAACAAAGATCGACATTTGGCGTTTATTTGTTTTTGCTCTAAAATTTAACAATTTGCTTATAGTTGGCAGTTTAAGTAATTACTTATGTATAACTTAAATAAATAATACTTAAGTAAGATTTCAGAAACTCAGCCAATACGGTTTAGCTTAGCTAGCAAAAAACATTTATCTGAGTAGGGTACAGATTCGAAATTCCAACCCAAGTTCAACTGATATTAAAAATTCATAATAAGCTTTCAACTCAAGTTGAAAGTAAGTTAAATAACGAACTCATTTTCCATTAACCGTCCAACTTACACAGTTCCTTCTTTGTATAGCTTTATAGGCCAATGTAAAGAACAGGGGCGGAACAGTATTTAAGCATTTTCCTAAGCCTAAGCCTAGGGCTAAACCTAAGCACAAAAATGAGCATATTCCTAAGCCTAGGCCAAGCAAAAAATAAGTCTAAAGCTTATGCTTACTCCATTCTAGTACCACAGAAAAAACGCTCCTCCACCCCTGATCTTTACACGGGCCGCTTCATACAGCTATCGCTAGCAAAATTTTGCGGCTTTAGACGAAGTTTGCCTAATCCAAGGAGTAGTAAAGTAGCTAAAGTCCTCTTGTTATACATGGGCGTAGCCTTTGGTTTCGAGATGATCCCATTACATAGGGAAAGCATGGTTCATATGGACTTTTCCTTTGATATCCCATTTTATGAGGTTGCTGGACTGTAAATTTCAGTGAGTTGATTTTAGCTCTGAATGAGTTGAATCACTTAGTCTGAGTTAGGACGGTCAGAACTCATAATTTTGGGTGGGTTGATTTAATTTTTTCTGAGTTAATTACTCAACTCACCCAGAGTCAACTCAACTCAGCGTAAGAATCAACTTAACTTAAAGTGAACTAATGTTTACTCATATTAATCCAGAAATAACCAACTCGTTAGCTGAATTGACTAATCAACTCAGTGGAATTTAGAGTGGATTATGCGGAGTTCACGTTATAACTGGGGCAGTGGGTCAACTTCTGTCGCATGTTGATTCGACGTCAACATATCTTTTTGTTACTATCGTATGATACGGACACGCAAAAATCGAATATCATGTGATATTGCTATACAAAGCACTGGTACACAGGTTATTTCAACATACAAATGTTCGAATGTCACGTGGCACAATCAGACATATTGCTGAATATCATATGATATTCCAAACTAGCATCATATATCATATGTTATTCAGCGAAAGGGATTTGGAGTATCATGATATTTCATTGTGTAGTTTAAGACGAATCATAAGACAACCCGATAATATATGAATATTCCCGCCAAAATGTGAATTTTCCTGCCAATATGAATTTTCCCGCCAAATTTTAAATTTTCGCGCCAAAATTTAAATTTCCCGCCAAAATTTGAATTTTCCATAAAATTTGAATTTCCCGCTAAAATTTGAATTTTGTCTCGTAATATCATATAATACTAACGGCACATGTCTGTTAGTATCATACGATATTCCAACATACGCAAACCTAATTATACAACTGACTCAGTAAACATTTTTAAAATGATCATATGATATTGACAGACAATGTAAGGAATATCATATTTTATTGAAAAACAAAACGTGACCGATACATGATGTTAGCTGACAACCAATGTTTTCGGAATATCATATTGGGTTACATCGCAGACAAAATGTTACCCAGCTGCCCCATTAATAACGTGAACCCCGTATTAAAATCGCGTTTAACACTTTATATTGAAACAAATTTGCGTTTGTCACTCAACGATTACATTTGGAAATTCCTAAATTAGCTTATTTTGTTTGGCGTTAAATTTAAATTATTTTGTTTAGAATTAATTTAAATTTAGGTTAATTTCCATTTTAGTACTTAAAATCACGAACGCCAACAATTTCCGCTTAATCTGAAACAGTATTTATTTGCCTATTTATACAGCAAAAACGGGCTTGTAGCCAAGGGGCGGAGCCTGGAAAAATTTTTCGCCCCTCAAGCAAAGTTTCAACGATGCTTGTAAGTCATTGAAAACCCTTGTATGCCCATCCTGAAATTTTTTTAGACCACCCTAGCAAGGTACGCTGGCTACAGGCCTGTGAAAAAAGAAGAGAGTTTAAAATCAAAAACATATTGACTGAGTAACAGAAATTTAACTTTTCAATTTCGACTTAAAAGTCTTGATTTCAACCTAAAGTTTTGTAGGTTCGTTTGCGTTCAGTTGAAGAATTTCAATAAAGATTTCTGCGTATTCCTGTCAGGTTGGCTGATGTTGACAGAGTCCTATTGCTAATTTTAAACGCTTTTTTCAAAATTTGCGTTGAAATACATTTTGACGTTTACACTAAAAATATCGTTTCAAAGTTAAAATCAAAGTCGACTTTATTTATTTATTTATTTATTTATTTATTTATTGTTAAGCGAATAAATGTAATTAACACGTGAGGTAACATATATAATACAAATTTAAAAATCAAATAATAGTAAATTCAACAAGCCTAACAATGTTTTCGGAGGTGGATAAGCCCACTTATATTTATCCTAACACATTCACAGTAGTACTCAGTTTGAAGATCACTTTTAAAGTGATGTCTGTGAGCCAATGCATTGAACAGGGCCGTAACAGTAGTATAAGCATATTCCTAACTCTAAGCATTAGAATGAGCTTATACCTAAACTTAAGCCTTAGTCTAAGCAAAAAAATTGGACTAAAGTTCAAGTTAATCTATTGCGGTCCCATAGAACAACGGTCCGGCCCTTGATCTTTACACATGACGTCAGTCTCTGCAACAAAGCCTTGGCATATATGGGACATACGGAAACCAAATTTGCAAACTCCACTACTAAAGCGGAATGATTTTTAGCTTTTCTTCTCTGCTTAAAAGTTAGTAATAGGTTGTCAAATAAGCCAACTGCTCGCAGTTGTATAAATAAAATTTTCTCAAATCTTATGATAAATATCTTCTCAAATTATATACTAAAAATTTTCTCAAATTTTATAACGAAAATTCTTTAAAATTTCATTATAAAAATTTTCTCAAATCTTATAATAAAAATTTCGTCAAATCTTATAATGAAAGTCTTCTCAAATCATAATAAAATTTCTCAAATTTTATAGTTAAACATTTCATAAATTTTCTAACGAAAATGTTCCGAAATTTTATAACAAAAATTTCTTCAAATCTTACAATGAAAATTTTCTCAAATCATAATAAAATTTCTCAAATCTTTTATAATGGAAATTTTCTCGAATTTTATAATGAAAATTCTCTGAAATCTTATAATGGAAATTTTCTCAAATCTTCTAATAAAATTATTCTCAAATCATAATAAGTTTTTCAAATCTTATAGTAAAAATTTTTAAAACTTATAAGGAAAATTTCCGGAAGTCTTATGATGAAAGTTTTCTCAAATCATAATAAAATTTCTCAAGTCTTTTATAAAAATTTTCTCAAATCATATAATAAAAATTTTCTCATATCTCATAATGAATATTAAATGTTCCTAATTTCATAATTTGCCAATGCTGGATTTTATTAAGCTTCGTTTCCCAACGCTCGTCTTTAGGCTTCAGACATTCGCTATAGGGCTAGCCTTACCTTTAATTTACGCTTATGTTTACCGCTTATACACTCAAAGTAACTTTTCTCATATTTAAGAAAAAATTTCTTACATTTAAGAAATATAAATAGCAAGGTTCACTGGAAAAGTATTTCTGTTATAACAGAAAAGATTTCAGAAAAGTTTTTAAATATAGTCTGAAAACAAATGTTTTTCAGTTATTTTTAGAAAAATTGTCTTCAATATAAAAAAATTTTGAGATTTGCAACAGAAAATACTTTTGTGAATAAATTCAGAAATACTTTTTTGTGTGTATATTTACGGATTTAAATGTGGCCTAAAATAAAGACTGTGCCGAACGTTTTGCACTGAATCTCAGGAACGAATATATCGAGGGATAGGGAATATATCGCTTTCCGAAATTACACGACAAACAATGCAGTTATACGTGCCCTCACGCGATACACAATGCCGCAAATAACTTTTACATCTCAAATAAAGGAAGGAAGAAAGCAAGAAAGAAAAGAAGGAAAGAAAGAAAGAAAGAAAGAAAGAAGACAGAAAGAAAGAAAGGAAGAAATAAAGAAAAAAGAAAGAAAGAAAGAAAGTTATTCCCTATCTAAACGAAATCCTTGCTACGCTCCAGCTGAACGCTTGCTGCAATTTTGGTTCCGACTCGTTTAGAATATTTTAAAATTAAGCTCTATTGTTCATAGCTTTGGATGACTTTTTAATACAACGGTTAAAACACACATTACGACGAGCGCAACAGAACGGTGCCTATAATGTGACCTATCTATTCGCAAGGATAAGCCTATGACTAATCCTAAGCCTAAGCCAAAGTCTCAACGTAATGATAAGCCAATGACTAAACCTAAGCGTATGCCAAAGCCTCAACGTAAGAATAAGTCTATGACAAAACCTAAGCCGAAACCTAAACGTCAACATAAAGATAAGCCTATAAGTAAGCCTAAGTCTAAGACTAAACAAAAAAATTACTATTATAGTTCCGCGAAAAAACGGTTGGCCCTTCGATTGTACTGTGAGCTGAAAACGTCATTAACAAATGTTGTTCGTTGTCCCACGACTTTTACATGAAACGTGAAAACCACAAGGTAGGACAACAACTTTGAACAACAAAATTATTTAAATTCAATTAAAATATATTGTCATTTCAAGCCTAAATTGTCATAAATCATATATTTTGCTCAGAAACACACGTATAAAATTGAACTCTTGGATTGAACAAAAGAGTAATAGAAGTTAAGAAAGTTTGCTAGCATTCAAAACCGACCAATACCTATTAACACCAGTGTCGTGGTTTAGATGGATGTTAGTCTATTTGACCCCGTACAGATCGGGGGTGCAGCATAATATTCCGGGGGACTTTGTACAAAACATTGAAATCTGCATTGCAGAACCCCGCCTGCAAAATAAACTTCTTCTTGCAGTTTTCAGAGATTCTAATTCGCTGTATAAATTTGCTTTTGCGCTGCATGTAAAGATCAGATGCGGAACGTTTTTGTGCGAAACTGCAATAAAATAAGCTTAAGCTTTTTGACTAATTCGTTTTGCTTAGGCTTTAGATTTAAACCTAGGCTTAGGATTACGCGCATTCGTATGCTTATGCCGGTCTCTTTTAAGCTAAGTTTAAGCATAACTAGTCTGCCAGCTTTGCGCAATGCGCATAGTTAGCGAAAGCACAAAAATTTCCACGCAAATTTTCTTTTCGTAGAACGAAGAACAATCAATTACGTGTATTTGTTAAAAAAATTTGTAAACTAAGTAATGCTGGAAATTTGCCCAAAATACGTATGTGGGGTGTTCCAACTTTAATATATAGATTAACAAAATTCTTAAATTGCGCTGAAGAAGCTAAATTTTGTGTATTCGTACAGTGGATTAATTTTGGCCGGCGCTATTTAAGCTGCCCCAGACCGTCTAGGCGGTAGGTGGTCATAGGATATCCTTTGAGAGTATCATCATGTGTTTGATGTTTTTTGCTAACTCAAACATATTTCATTTCGTCTCGGTTGTGTCGCTTAAAGTGTTCCAGTATACTTTCAACAAAGCTCAAAACGATTCAAATAAATATAGCGAAATCACTATCATCTACGCTGTGTTGTGCGTTGAATAAAGGGCAAAAAGAAAGAAAGAAAGAAACAAAGAAACAAAGAAAGAAAGAATGAAAGAAAGAAAGAAAGAAAGAAAGAAAACAAAGAAAGAAATGAAAACGAACCCTAAACACAAGGAATAGTTGGAGGACCGGCTTTTGAGAATGCCAGCGCAGATGTGGTCCATTGTGGTTGGTTGTCTTTGATGGGGTCCTCGTTAAAACATATATATACAACATATATAATATATATAAATACATACATATATATATAATAGTTGGTCCTGGCATACATAGATACAGCACAATAGAAAACTGTTCTTTCAATTTTGCCGCAGCGTGGTTAGGATTACAATGAGCGTTTAATGGTGAGAACTTAAGTGAAATGAATGTTGGATAGCAGGGTACAGCCCGAAGACTGCCTGCGGTTCCGGCTCCGGTAGCATTTTGCCAGAGGTTTTGGCAATTTTGGTAGTGAAATTTTTCTAGTTTCACAAAATTTCATCTGTTTGGCGAATTTTGTTATAAAACTTTAGGCACAATTTTGATGAAACAATTGGAAAGTTTTCGCGAAACTAATCGTATATCCAAACTATTTAACAACACGTTAGTTACAGATATTTGCTAAAATTAACAAATTAACTACCAGGCTTAGGCTTATGCTTAGGTTTAGGAATATGCTTTATACTACTGTTATGCCCCTCGAAGCAACATTATTGGCATATATATCAAATTTTACAGGGAAGCATATAAGCAGTAACGTTGGAACTAAATCTATCCTTTACTCTATCATTTTACACCAAGTTTTCGTTGTACCAACTATACCAACGGATTTCTCAAAACAGTCGGTAGGAAGGAATAATGTCAAAAATACAAAACGCTTTTCGCCTTTTGAAAAAAAACCTTTATATTAACGCTTTGATTAGCGCTAAAACGTTTACATAATAGTGTTTTGATACACAAGCGATTCATTTTAGAGTTTCACAGTAAAGTAAAAACAAACGTTTTGAAGCAGGCAACATTTGAAACGCAAAAAGTGTTTTTAAAATAGCGTTTCATTTTCGATACCCATTTGTTAGGTAAAATCCAATTGTGGATTTTAAATTTCACACAGTTACAGTAAAATTTGAAATTGAAAATCTAACCAATATTTGAATTAGTCGCGTGGCAGCTGGAAGTTTCAAATTGGAAAATCCATCAATGTATAGAACAGGGGCGGTTACAGTAATATAAGCATATTTCTATTTCTAAGCCTATTATTGTCAAAACCTTAAGCTTAATACCCTATTTCAGTCCCACAGAATAACGTTCCGCTTCTGATGTTTATATGGACCGGAGAATTTATATATTATAAACCAGTGAAGTATAACAATAATGTTGTCGATAGTTTAGATTTGTTATTAGCAAAGTTTTGCATGAAGCACTATTGCGAAGATACGACTTGTGTTTTTTTGTAAAAAATACAATTTTTACCCTCATAAAGTTTTTTATTATAAAACCTTACAATTACACCCCTTAGAATATTTTTTGGTCATAAAGGGATTAGGTCCCTACGTTACAATTTTTGCGTTTCATAAGCTTTGCCAGCCAGCCCTCTCGGAAATTTTTGGATTCACCTCTGTACAACAGGGCTGTGAAAGTATTAATACAGTAGTATTCTAAGCCTAAACCTACGCGTTAGAATAAGTCTAATATACCTAAACCTTGGCCTTAGCCTAAGCCTAAGCAAAAAATAAGCCCAAAAGCTGATTCGATTGCAATCCTATAGAAAAACGTTTCGCCCGTGATGTTTACATGAGCCCAACATATAAACTACAACATTTTTGTCCTGTCGCACGCACATATTTGTTTCGGGTGAAAATGTGACAGAAAATTTGTGTTATTTTAATATCACGCATATTTCAAATTTTTTAACTAAATTTCAACAATTATAAACATCAAAGCGAACATGTGAACGCTTAAAGTTTTAAGCGTTCACCTCTACGTAGGGTTCGTTGCCAATTGCCAGGCCAACATATTTTAGGAGGGGGGTATATTTTTAGACATTTTGCTCAGAAACGTAAAAAGCTTTTAAAATAGCGTTTTTATGTTGACACTGGATGATTATTTGTTATTTTATCTCATATCTGATTTCAAACTGAATTTAGAACCCCAGACGTTTGGATCGAAGAATACGTGTAGCACCGATCATCAGTTGGTGATAGGTCTTGGAACTTTCAAATCACCGAACGGGGAGCGTAGGAATTCATCACTATTTTTGAATTTGGTTTACGCTATTTCAGTGAAAAATTGAGATTTACTACGGCAACAGTTAGTGAGCTTGAAAACCTATTACAAACTGCTGTGATAGATGCTATACACATTTGAGAATATGGGCTCTAATTTGAGCAGGAATTCTAGTTGAACATTGGTGTTTATATACTGGTGTCGATGAATGCCGCCCAAAATATAACACCGACATCAGATAGCAATAAATATCAAATTTGTTATTATACCACACCAGCATTCCGGTTGTACCGAGCCAATTAGAGCCACTTGTTTAAGTTTAAGCCTAGGAATCGTGCCAATGCTTATAGTTTTATCGTTCCGGTTTTAATCGTACCCTGTACAGTGGACGGGACTGTCTTGAGCTTAGTAAGGATTCCATTTCAGGAAGGTATAACATTATTTCTTTGCAATCATGTGATTTACTCTGGCCCATGTAAAGATCAGGGTGGAGAGTTTTTCTGTGGGACCAGAGTGGAATAAGCTTAAGCTTTAGACTAATTTTATCGCTTGGCTTAGGCTTAGGCTTACGTTTAGGCTTTTCGGAATATGCTCACGCTTAAGTTTAGGCTTAGGCTTAGACTTAGGAATATGCTTTATAGTCTAAAACGGTGCCTTTTTTGCGTTTCTATAGAAACTTCGGAATAGATAGATCTGGTATCCTGAACATTGTATACGCCTCTATCTCCCACTATATATTATTTTAAAACCATCCGACAAAGTCAATTTGGTTTGTGTTTGAATTCAGCTAATTAAATTTACTCAAAATCAGCAGTCTCTGCCTCAGATTTAGCTTATTTTAGCAAAAACAAATCATAATAATAATTATTATTAAATTTTGATATTTTTCTTTACGTTTTTAGAAAAATGAGCAATACGTAACTGAACGAAAAACGTTATAAACAT
>JASANG010000687.1:0-16736 GCA_030248215.1 Enoplolaimus lenunculus
CATGGAGTCAGCACCCGTATTCTTAACCCCTTCTCACATTAAGTTGCCTTGTAGGCAACTCGGCGCAGTGTATATACGTTAAATAATATATATCGCACTGTGTTTAACAATTGCAACACGTATACATACTACTAAATACCCACAAGACGTGATATCCCCCTCGGGCTGGAGCGTCAAGCTCCGATAGCTGAATGGTGATGGTATACGCCTCCCGCTCGTCACTGGAGTTCGAATTATAGCATAAAAGTAGGTCTCACGGGAAATAGAAAATATTCATGTGAGAAAGGGTTAAGCGAAAAATTTTCAGTTTACTATCTATAACCATTTCTCACATTGAGTTGCCTGTAGGCAACTCAGCGCAGTGTATATACGATATTCATGTAAGAAAGGGTTAAGCGAAAAATTTTCAGTTTATTATTTATAACCCTTTCTCACATTAGTTGCCTATAGGCAACTCAGCGCAGTGTATATACGTTAAATAATATATATCGCACCGTGGTTAACAATAGCAACACGTATACATAGTTCTAAATCACCACAAGACGCGAGAGCCCCCCTTGGGCTTGAGCGTCAAGCTCCTATAGCTGAGTGGTGATGGTATACGCCTCCCGCTTCAGTCACTGGAGTTCAACTCCTAGCATAAAAGCAGGTCTGAAGGTAAATAGAATATTTTCATGTGAGAAAGGGTTAAGCGAAAAATTTTCAGTTTACTATCTATAACCCCTTCTCACATTGAGTTGCCTATAGGCAACTCAGCGCAGTGTATATACGTTAAATTTTATATATCGCACCGTGTTTAACAATAGCAACACGTATACAAAGTACTAAATCACTACAAGACGTGAGAGCCCTCTCGGGCTCGATGGTCAAGCTCCTATATCTGAGTGGTGATGGTATACGCCTCCCACTCCAGTAACTGGAGTTCGAATCCTAGCATGAAAGTAAGTCTCAGGGAAAATAGAAAATATTCATGTGAGAAAGGGTTAAACATGTGTACCAATTATCACTCAGTTGCAGTCTATGTTTGGTGCAGATTTGGTACTATACATATATGTTATGTGTATTGGGTATTCAACGCCTTTACAGACGCATACTGTTGTAGTTAGTCGCTCATGACGATCTTCACACTGCGCAGAAGCGTTCAACTTATCACTTTCGGTTCCTATTATTTCGATTGAAAATCATCGAAAATTTCGGCGACAAATTTAATTTTTAACTGTTTTGGCCCGAATCCTTGGTTGTAAACTAGGCAAACAGCTGCATTTTCCTATTTATCTTTAGAAGTTTTGACGCATGCATTGAACAGGACCACGGGTGGTGATATGAAGAACCAAAGGGGAGGCGCGTGCCCAATTCTTTGGATCTTTTCGGCTCATAGCTTGCCCAAATTTGAATTTTTGAAGAACTTGATTTTTCAAGGTTCCAAGGTGTTAAATTTTCCACAATCAATCGTCCAGCTAACGAGTTATAGTCAGATATGTTATTTGGCGCTTTGCAACGATATGGGACGGCGCCAAATCAGTTATTTGTGACATAACTCATTAACCAGATGTTTGACTGTAAACAATTTATCACAACTGAACTCAACTCCTCAAGCTGCGTCGAACGGTATATATATATATATATATATATATATATGATATATATAGATATATATAGATATATAGATATATAGATATAGATATATAGATATATATATATTGATATATATATATATTATAAGGTAGGTTACCCTGGATCGAAAGTCCTTGCACACCCATCCTTGGCGGGTACCCCTGATGGTTTGATCAAAGTTGGCTACTGTGTCTAGTTATACTACTCCGCCCGATCATGTCCGGGATGGGTTTCCCATCTCGGGCTCGCAATGTACGCACCATCGAAACGCGAATACTTATCGTTACCGCACTATCAAGTAAAACATAGCACACAATTTCATTTGGTAAAAGTTACTCGCCGGCTACAAGCCGGTGAACGCTTCCAGAATACAATTCGTCCCGAAAAAAATTTGGGGCTAGGAGACTCTTATCCTCGCGCATTCCTGCCCCCAGGTATGATTTCTGACCACCGCGGCAAAATTGCATTGACCATCCAGTGGGCAGGCAAAATTCGGAGTGCGGGGAAAAATAAGTTCTTGGTAAAAAGGATTTGGTCAAAAAGGAAAAAGAAAAATGGGGACCCGCACCGCCTATTGTTAAGGCTGTAGAAATTTTTACTATGTGCAATAATCATTCAATACTCAACACTCAAAAATCACCCGGGAAAAGAAAAATGAAAAAGGAAAAAGAAAAATACTCCTCCCTAGTCCGGACACGATAACAAATTCCGACCCAGACTTGCTCGGTCGCGACACGCGCAAGCCTGAGTCCGAAATAACGAAAACATTCCCGTCCTGCGGGAATCCAACAAAAACAATAGCGCGCTAATTCGGTAAAAACAGTAATCTCAGAGTCAGCGCTGAAACAGAATTTTCGAACCACCCAGGAAACATAGGGGCTAATATCCCTTATCAAATTGGACACCTGTAGTTTATTATGAAGTCAGACTTTGATAACACATTACACACCAGATATTTTGTTCGTACATTACGTGAAATTCTAGTATAACCTATCTCGTTAAGTTTTTCCTATGGACTTAACTAAAACATGGCTCTGTACCTGTTTCGCCTCTCGCTGTAGCGTGGTCTCCCATGCTGCGAATTCTTCCCGAGCCGGTGGACTTGCCGCCCACCGGCCCCCTTCCGGTGTTGCCGGACGAAACTCCTCCGTGAGTGGGTTCAACCGGGCCGACGTCTTAGGTGACACTGGAATCGTTTCTGACGTCGAAGACGCGGACTTTGCTGGTGGAGGTGTTCGTGGTGGGCTATCTCGAGCACTTTGGTCCATGTTTGAGCCAAGTCCAATAGTTATGTTTCCGAAATAGAAATTGGGATGATATCGAATGTTACCAACAAATTAATTGCATCAGTTAAGTAAACGCGATCTAGTTAGCGCGTAGTATAGTTTATATTGTAATTAACCTGAATGCAATTGGGTTAAAACCACGGTTGAGTCGAGCTAGACTCAACCGGAGCCTAACCCAACTCGAAAATCGCTTTCACAATTAGTTTTTCCTCCTAAGTACACGTCGAGAAATTTAAATTAGAAAACTGCGTACAGCCACCCGTACCGGCATAGCCCGTACGGCGCTTGTACCGGCCACCCCGGTACGAGCGCTATTTTTAACCAAAAAAAATAAAACACAAACCGCAGATTTACAATAAAAACCAACTTATTCTTCAAACCTAACATTCACCCAATACTAGGTTATTTTATAGAAATTGAACATTCCGTTGTCAGAACTTGCAAATTCATAGCAAAAAACCATATTACGAAAAACATATCGTATAGAACATTTCAACATAACCTCACGCCATTGGTCAGAAAAACCCAAAGCCAGCGAACTCAACACCACTAAAATCGCTAGCTAACTAACTTTATTCAACATAAAACTACTTTTATACTTTCAACCTGCACAGCCAAAATTTTTGACGAAAACCGCACAAATTCCTGCAAAACTAGTTAAATAAAATCGCAACTACTCAGATTTATCCTCCTCTCGGCTCTTCAAAGAACTAGAAACTCGCCAAAACACCTTCGACCGCCAAATTTGAACTCAACATTTCAAATATTCAATAACAAATTTCACAGAGTTCAAATTATACGAAATAAACGTCAAATAGTTCAAAACTAATAAGATCAAACTAACATAACCGCTTCACACATCCACACAAATACATTCCAACCATTTAAACTATATATACTATAGATTTCACCTTTAGAACTCCAAATTTCAAAAATTTGAAAATTAACATAATTTTCACCATAGTATCAAAGCCAATAGGAGACAGTAAGGACCGCCCCGGGCTCAAAACACTCGAATCTAACTCGAATCCACTCTTTCCGCCAGTTTTACTCACCTGCGCTCTCCCGTCGGACCCCTAGATCTCAAATTTGAAACCACAATTCCCGCCCCCGCGTTACACGCGCGCGGGGGTCACTCTCTTCCCCCCCCCGATACACCCCCCCCCCCCCCCAAAAACACACACACCAGCGTTCTCACCCAACCCCCCGAACTTCCCCTTTCTATGGTTCTCCGAACATTCAACTCAGCAGAACGCCGACCCGGATCCACCCACAATCCACTCTTTCCCCCAGTTTTCCCCACCTGCGCTCTCCCTCCGGACCCCTAGACCTCAAATTTGAAACCACCAAACCTCACGCCCACGGAGTACTACACCCAGGGGCCACACCCTGGACCCCCCAGTGAATACCCCGCTACCGCTCCAAAAACATTTGCACCATGGATTTCCACACCCACACGCTCACTCTCTCCGCGTGTTTCATTCACCTGCGCTCTCCCGTCGGACCCCTACCCCCATACTGAACCCCCCAAATCTCACGCCCACGAGTACAACACCCACCCTCACACACCCCATCCCCCACCCCCTACCCCTCCACGCACCAACACCATGCACCCCACCCACACACCCCACACCCCAAGTGTCACTCAAAACCCCTGTCTCCAAACACCGTGTCCCTTCCCCTCCATACCATTACTCAAAACAAACAAGACCTACCTATATCATCGAATCAGATATGAAACCACCAAATCTCACCACAACACACAACACACACAAATACACAAAACACAACACAACCCAAAAAAACAAATCACCCACAACACACACACACACATCCACAATACCACCTCAAAACACACATCAACCACACCAAACCCCCCTCAAAAATTCAACCACACACATCCATTATATACCACAAATTAAAAAATATATATATATATATATATATATATATATATATATATATATATATATATAACTTGTCTAGTTTTGTAACAAAACAATTTTTGGGACTCAAGAAGGAACCTTGGGATAGGACCTTATAAAATTGAATTTTTCCAATATTCAAATTTGGTCGTGGAACGTCCAGCGGGGGTTATTGGAAACTCACATATGCAAAATATTTGCACAATCCAATAATCCGCAGATTTACAATAAAAACCGACTTATTCTTCAAACCTAACATTCACCCAGTACTAGGTTATTTTATAGAAATTGAACATTCCGTTGTCAGAACTTGCAAATTCATAGCAAAAAACCATATTACGAAAAACATATCGTATAGAACATTCAACATAACCTCACGCCATGGTCAGAAAAACCCAAAGCCAGCGAACTCAACACCACTAAAATCGCTAGCTAACTAACTTTATTGACATAAAACTCTTTATACTTTCAACCTGCACAGCCAAAATTTTTGACGAAAACCGCACAAATTCCTGCAAATAATCCGCAGATTTACAATAAAAACCGACTTATTCTTCAAACCTAACATTCACCCAGTACTAGGTTATTTTATAGAAATTGAACATTCCGTTGTCAGAACTTGCAAATTCATAGCAAAAAACCATATTACGAAAAACATATCGTATAGAACATTTCAACATAACCTCACGCCATTGGTCAGAAAAACCCAAAGCCAGCGAACTCAACACCACTAAAATCGCTAGCTAACTAACTTTATTCAACATAAACTACTTTTATACTTTCAACCTGCACAGCCAAAATTTTTGACGAAAACCGCACAAATTCCTGCAAAACTAGTTAAATAAAATCGAACTAGTCAAATAAATACTCAGATTTATCCTCACTCGGCTCTTCAAAGAACTAGAAACTCGCCAAAACACCTTCGACCGCCAAATTTGAACTAGACATTTCAAATATTCAATAACAAATAAGTATTTCCAACAGAGTTCAAATTATACGAAATAAACGTCAAATAGTTCAAAACTAATAAGATAAAACTAACATAACCGCTTCACACATCCACACAAATACATTCCAACCATTTAAACTATATATTACTATCGAATAACCGAAAAGACGGTTCAGTTAGCTTAGTTTTTTGTACAGGGTTTAGTTTGAAAACTAATTGGAGACAGAAGACGCCGCCAAAACACCAACACCACCCCCCCCCCCCCACCCAGACCAAAAAACCACCAAATCCACCCCACAAAAACACGCCCCATCACGCGCACCCCCAGAATACCCCGCTACCTCCCAAAACATTCACCAGTTTCCAACCCGACACGCTCAATCGCGTCTCTCGGGTTCTCCAGAAATTGCAAGCTAAAGCGTAAATTTTACTTTTTTTTTTTTTTTTTTTTTTTTTTTTTTTTTTTTTTTTTAAAAACAAAAAAAAAAAAAAAAAAAGGAAAAAAAAAAAAAAAAAAACAAAAAAAAAAAAAAAAAAAAAAAGAAAAAATTTTAAAAAAATGACCGAAATTTACAAATTATGCAGCAAAAATTTCGCCGTCTCGGACCAATCGGGAGGCGCCCCATCGCCCCTCCTTATCACCGCCCTTGAACAGGACTGTAAGAGTAGTATGATCATATATCTAAGTTTAAACCTAAGCCAAATCTCAGGCGCATAACGATTGAGCTTATACCTTAGCCTGCGCCTAAGTCTACGCAAGAAAAATTCAACTGAAGCTTTTAAGATTTACTCTACTGCAGTGATGCAAAAAACGTTCCTCGCCTGATCTTTATATTGGTAATATTTTCATGGCATCGGCAAAATAGCTACGTAGACCTACAAATGTGCCATCACAACCGGTCGAAAAAACATTGAGTTTTCATTTCTTAAATTTTGACAATCGCTAGAATTCAATAGCTTCATCGTTTTCGTTGAGGGATGCAAGTTCTGCGAGCAAAAAACGTAGAACAAGAAATCAGTACTGCACATGCAAGTAAGTGCCTATGTTCCTCTAAAATTAGCTTCAACGTAAAAGACAAATAGCAAAATAAAAAATATTCCAAGAGTAAACATAGTTTCTATTATCCGCAATATCGTACTCTTAGTATTTGCAAAAATATATGTAATGTTCAATTATGGCAAAACTAGAATGCTTCAGGGCGTGTAAAAGTGCCGTCTCTATGATGGGACGACTTCTTTCATAGATAAATTTACTCTGAGCTATGCGATTTGAACGGGCCTATGTATAGAACAGGGCCGAAACAGTAGTATAAACATATTCCTAAGCCTAAGCCTAAGCCTAAGCCTAAGCGTATAGATGAGCCTATACCTCAGCCTAAGCCTAAGCCTAAGCGTATAGATGAGCCTATACCTAAGCCTAAGCCTAAGGCTAAGCCTAAGCCTAAGCAAAAAATTATTCGAAAGCTTAAACTGACTCTATTATGGCCCCTCCGGAAAACGGTCCGGCGCTTATTCCGTACATAGACCCGAGTTAAAAGAAGGCTAATTGTAAGACTTTAACTTCATTAAAGTGCAAATCACCAGCAATCTTTAAAATATTGGTTTAATTTGAGGCGCGGGTGAACGATAGGACGTGGGTGGATTTTTTAGCGAGTTTTGCTGTATGTATGCTATATATGATCTAATCTTTTGAGGGAGAAAAAACTTTACCACTTTATCACAAAAAGTTCTCTGACGAAAGAGGGGCGTACGCGTCCCTTCCCCCCGCTCCCTCTCTGGATCCGCCAGCGTATGGACTCTGTGGATATTATGGACGCCACGGTGACCGGAAAAAGAGACGAGCTCGTAAAGTGTAATTTTATCCCTGCATCGAAACTTGCATATACTGACATTTTGCCATGGAAGTCCATCTTGCAATTAAAAGACGTAAAGTTTGAAGTTGCGGACAGGCAATCCAACGCAAGGAACACTTTTGCTCAAGTGTAAAATGTTTAAAAACTTACCATTTCTAGTCCGGGTCGTACCAGCGTACCCGCCCGGTCTAACAAGCTCCTTGTATTGGAAAACAAAATCAATAATAAAAACACTACTATACTCAAAATAATATTTCCGATATTTAAGAAAAAACTTCTTAAATTTCAGAAATACAATTAGCAAGTTGCACTTGAAAAGTATTTCTGTTATAACAGAAAATTTTTCAAAAAAGTTTTGAAATAAAGTCTGAAAACAATCTGTTTCCACTTATTTTTTGAAAAATTGTCTTAAATATCTGAAACTCGCGCGAAAAGTATTAACGAAATGATTGTCGCAAAATGAAAGTTAACATTTGACGCGGTTACTATGATTTTTGGAAACGCAAGTCTGAGGCATTTAGTGGATACTGTTTGGATGGCGCAATGTTTTTTGATGTATGTCATCTGTTAACGGTCATTTCCGTATGTCACGGCGCGCCTCATACGCGAAATAGCCTCTTTCGCCGTATCGCTTTTCGCGTACGATGAACAATATCCGAAAGGTGATGGACGCCGACGGCCCATGTATAGAACAGGGCCGGATCGTTTTCCGGCGGGGCTGTAATATAGTCAGTTTAAGCTTTTGACTTACTGTTTTGCTTAGGCTTAGGCTTAGGCTTAGGCTTAGGAATAGGCTCATCTTTTTGCTTAGGTTTAGAGAATAGGCTCTTCTTTTTGCTTAGGTTTAGGCTTAGGCCGAACAGCGCCGCGCGACAAGTATAGCACCATCCTTCCCAGTACGAATTTCATGCATGTGCCCCCCCAACGAAAGTCGTCGCTATGCGTACGGCTCAATGACAGCTGAAAGCGATTCTTTAAGATAGCAAACATTTGGAGTAAAATGTGCTGTTCAAACTGCGGCCCGTATTCTCAAATGTGTGTAGCAAGCTCGTATCACCATTTGATGATACGTCTTGTAACTTTCGAACCAGCGAATTTTGAGGTACAAAATTATTCAGCGCATTTTTCACATATGATTTGCTTTACTTTTGTATCAATTTTGATTTCAATAACTGCAACAGTTAGCGAGTTTGAAAACCTATTTACTGACGATTGTTGCTATACACAATTGACAATATGGGTCCAGGATTCTACACATCGAAAGTATATGGTTGAAAGCGTAGTTGCAATACGATTCCATACGAGATGTAATGTTTCGAGTCATGCAACACTGAAATTCGATCTTGAATATATTATAGTGTGAAAGTATATGCTATATGTATTTTCTAAAACGCATGAAATTACGTAGCTATTAAGGGAAATTAATTTAGTTGAAACTATATTCATCGTCAGATGCCCTAAGCTTTGTAGTTTCCGGTTGTCAGAAACATTTGACCATTGAAAGCTACAGTATGAAACGCGGGTTATGGCTGTACTGTACTCAAGCGAACTGATATTTATTTAGCCTCTCCAGAGGGTTCACCTTGTTATTCGGTTACGGACTATTGTTTATTTTATATACTTTGAATTCGCACCATGTATAGGTGGGTCCAACACACGTTGTTTTTGTGTGCTTTCCTTTTGGGGACAACTGACTTGATCCGAAGCCTTTTTGTTAATTGCCATGCCCTTTGATCTTTTTCCTGGATATCCGAAATTAAATGTCTTACACTATTGTTACGGCCGTGTTCTATACATTAACCTTTAAAGAGTAACAATTTCGGCAAGGCTAAACATCGAACAATTTTATACTGAAAACAGTCTCATTAAATGCCGGGTAGGGTCATCGGCATGGTGTAACCGGATATCAATTTTCGTTCCGTTATAGAAATAACGGGAATTCTGCTCTTTTTACGTTCAAAATTAGTTCTAAATTACGCACATATATCTGGCAATCAATTTTTCATAACATCCAAAATGTTAAAAATTTCGATGCATTCGCTATTTTTTGTTAAATTTTTAGAAAGTGCGGTCAATATTTCCACGCGTCTATTGTATTGACAGAAATTTAAAACATCTTTGAAACTGTTATACCTCAATATCTATTTTCTGTTTCACTTATTATTCCTATTCGTTTACACCCTAAAGTGTGTTGCCCCTCCCCCGCTCCGAGCTGTTGAGTTGGCCACGGGTCTGCGCCAAACGTAATTTTAACAGTAAAATCCTATATAATACACTGTAAATTCAAGTGAGTTGATTTTAACTCAGAAAGAGTTGAATCACTCAGTCTGAGTTAGGACTATCAGAACACACAACTCTGAGTTAATTCCACTCATTCTGATTTAATTAATCAACTTCCACGGAGTCATTTCAACTCACTGTGAGGATCAACTCAACTCACAGTGAGTTAAAATTTACTGTTATTAACTCACAAATATAACTACCTTTACGTCGGAGTTGATTAATTAACTCATTGGAATTTACACTTTAAAAAATGGGAAGTCAAATTGACAACCGCGAAAATAGGCTTTTCCTGACTACACAAACTGAGTCAAATTTGACTCCGCCGAGTACAATTGGACTCACTGAGCGGTTCAGTGAATCGAATTTGACTCTTGCTGAGTCAAATTTGACTCAGTTTGTGTAGTCATGAAAAGCCTATATCAGAGAGAGTCAATTTGACTCCCCATTTTTTACAGTGTACAGTGCACAAAAATTGTTTGGCCCCAGTTGCGGTTCGGGTTGCGCAGCGTTTTTTCTCTGAAAACCTATCATGCATTTAACTACATGAACGCGATCACCAAAGCTTTGTTGTCTCCTTATAGCAAAATAAACACTGTTTTTTTATATTATGACTAAAAGCGATATATAAATATTGCAAAACCGCAGCTAAATGATTGTGGCTTGTAACTCAATATATAAAAATTGCCTGCAATTGCTTAAAATCTCTGCTATGATGTTAACTTTAATGTACATGGCTCATGTTACTTTCAGGGGCGTCCCGTTTTGCCGCGCTGTCCCATTTTCCCGTTTTCTAACACCATATATTGCTGATCCATTTTTCCAATGAAAATAGCCATATAGCTGTCCTGTTTTCCCGTCTGCCCGAAACAGAACTTTTCCGTAATTCTTGCTTCCACACAAAAATGGTCGGCTGGAGTGTCAAAAACACTTAACGGATTTCATTCCTGTACCTGGCTGTATCGTGGGAAAACGAGACGCCCCTTAGAGTAACATTGGCCATATGTGATGCAATGCTTTCGACTACGTGTATGTCTGCTGACAAAATAGTGGCCAAATTTCCAAATTCTAAATCGAGAGACGTCTAAATAATATAGATTAATTTTTTTCGTAATAAATAACCACCCCCTTGCGCTCAGCGTTTGGAATAATTCTGGACGTTTAGCGCAAACATAATTTTGAAACTAAATCTTAAACTTAAAAAATTAACAAAAAATAAAATGAAACATATAGAAATCAGGCGACCCTGAAGCTTAAACATATTGACATTTGACAAGGTCACAGGAACAGGAATTGCCGGAAAGCATCGAATGGTTAATATACCACACCGTAAATTGCATTGAGTTGATTAATCATCTTACAGTACGAATTTGTCATTTATGGTTGTATCTGAGAGTTAATAACAGTAAACATTAGCTCACTCTAAGCTGAATTAATTTCTGGTGATTTGTTCGATTAACTCAAAATAAGATCAATCAATTCAAAAATTTCAGTTCTGAAAGACCTAGTTCAGACTCAGTGATTCACATCATTCTGAATTAAAATCAATTCATTGGAATTTACAGTCCAAAAAGTATTAACTTCTAAAGTGGTACTGTTTTGATTGCAACATTGGCCAAGGTAAACAACAGGGGTGGAACAGTATTGTAAGCAGGGCCAGAGCAGCCACCCACCATACCCTATTTGGGGGGGGCATCGCTAAAGGGTCCCGCATAGCTAACCGGTTGAAACAAAAACCGCTTAAGTTTTAAAACGCGTCTGGCTTCTCCCTTGCTTCGCTCGCGAGTTTGGGAGCCCCACCGTGAAATTTGAAGGAAGCCCCCACTCCTGCCGGGCACTCATTTTAAGCATATTACTAAGCCTAAGCCTAAACCTAAGCCTAAACCTAAGCGTAAGACTGAGCAATTAATAAGCCTAAGTCTAAGCCTAAGCCTAATCTAACCAAAAAACCTGTGTAAAGCTTAGAGCTTAGTCTATTGCAGTCCCACAGAAAAACGTTTCACCCCTGGTCTTTACATGGGCCGCAACATTAAACAATAAAAAATGTTCTAAAAAGGTTAAAAAATAGTACAATTATCTCAACATTTAATGTTTTTAAGTTTCAGTTGATTTTTCAGTCATTTTATTCATTTGAGATTTCGTAATACAAACAACTTATCGTTGTGAAATATATTTGAAGCATTTCCATACAATCCATAGCCACCAAATCTGCAACACGAAACATAAAAAATAAACGTTGGTCAAATTGTATCTTGGTTACCCTGAATACACACAAAAAAAGTATTTCTGAATTTATTCAGAAAAGTGTTTTCTGTGGCAAATCTGAAAAGTTTTGCTGATATTTAAGACAATTTTTCTAAAAATAACTGGAAAACGTTTATTTTCAGACTTTTGAATATTTCAAAACGTTTTTTGATACATTTCTGTTATAACAGAAATACTTTTCAAGTGCACCTTGCTAATCATATTTCTCAAATGTAAAAAAATTTTTCTTAAATATCAGAAATATTATTTTGAGTGTACTGATTGGACTGGGTTTGTTTTAAGGAATCGGGTCAAAAATAAACCGCTATTTTAAACTTTGAAAGTGTAACAAATCGTTATTATTTCGCAATCAAAAGTATGAAGTAAACTCTGTCAGCATATTCCAAGGCACTTTATTTGTTATTTCAAAACGATAAACGCGTTTTGAAGGCTTTGAATCGTTTGATAACTATCATATGCGACATTGAGTGTAATCGCCATGTAAAACAAAAATATATGATACTAAAATTTGAAATTTAATTTACTGACTTTAAACTGAACGGTGTATGACGAATTTTTATCAGAAACAAAATATTCAATGACATCATACACGCAAATTTTTGGGATCCTGCAGAAATCTTGACAAATTGTAAAAAATTGTCTAAAACCAGGAACTGTAGGCATAAAAGGCAGACAGCTCGGCGGTATGGGAAGTAAAATAGAACAGTTTTCCCACGCAAAACGTTAAAATACCGAAATGAAAAAAAATTTAATTTAATATGAAACACTCGAGTTAACCAGAACAGTAAAATTCGAGGTCTGCCTTTTGTGTATGAGGTACCAGATAAGAGAACCAGTTAACAGGTAGAAATGACACAGTTAAACAGGTCATAGAATATCATGCACCTGTTGTATTTAAAGAAATGTATTAAAGGTAAAATTTAGAATTTCACAGACTGCAGTAAATCAGGCTAAGCGTGTTTTGACGAAGACTTTGGTATGAAGCCGGGTTTGAAATTAGAGCAAATTGATGAGAATATATAACTTGCAGGCGGTATCATCAATATTCATCGTCCGTTGATTCGTCGCCCGATAACTTGTCATTAGAAATTATATCGACTCGACAGTGTTCGTCGCTGATCAGTATGATTAATGCGTATTTTTAGGATTACGCTTAGATTTATTGAAATTGCCTTAGGACGCTGTAGCGTGGCCAGTTGTCGGGCGACGGATTGTCATAAATTGTTTGCAGGCTTAAAACTGCAATTTTATGTTGTGGTCTTTCCGCATAGAGCATAACAACAAAGCACAAATTGTGGACACGAAATAGCTACATGATGTGTAGCGGTCAGCGTATAAGTCTTTGCAATAGTTGGCTGCAAGTTTTTTGCAATTTTTATTTTTAATTATTCTGCGTATTTTGTATTGTGGTCGGCGAAACAAATTTCCTAACATTTCAAGTAGCATTGTACCAGTTTTGAGCTCAGAATCCGTTTCAGAGTTGTACATTGTTGGGTGTTTGAGAACAGAACACACTCCGATTCAGACCATCTTGTAATATGCTTCAAAATAGGAAAAAATGTTTGTCGGACCAGATATTAAAACCTAAAAATGTGGCAAATGTGCCAAAGCATTCAACTGGACCACTCTCAGGCAATCAGAGATTAACTGGTTTTAGGGTACAAGACAACAAATGTTACCCAAAAACCAATCAAATTTTCCGGCACCAGAAATGACTTTGGTGCTTAGATGGGGATAATTAGTGACCAGCTAAGAATTGACGGTTCACTGGCGGAAACAAATATTTGATTTTGCTGGCACTTAGTGGCGAAACGAGAAATCGGCAAAAAAGTGGCTCTGTCTTGCTCTTGCGATCTGGTTTAACCAGATAAAATAGGTAAAAAGTCAGGGTTCCAACCGGAAGTACATTTTGTCTGATTCCGAATCGGAATCGGAATTAAAACGTTTTGTCGGAATTGGAATTTTAATCGGAATCGGAATTTAAGATTTTAGGAAATTCTCTCAAAAAGTAAAGTGTATGACTTTTGACTTTTGTTACGTTCTGCCTGACTGTATAGTTCACAGTTTTAGTAAAAATTGCTTGTAGCTGACTGTTATAGCGATTTGCTAATGCTGTAAAACTTATGATACGAATTCAAATGCAGTTATAAGCATTTTGTGCATGTCAAAACTTTAAAAATAAATTCTTATGAAACCATAAATAACAGGCCCAGAATGTTGAAAATTAGCCAATTCTAAGTTGATGACTGATAAATAAATTTTTTTGCTGTGAATGTATTCATAGTCACATAAGCGCAAATATTCTGAAAAAACACAAAAAAACCAAGAAAAGCAACAAAAAAACTACAAAAATATGCATTAGAAATAATTTATTTTGAAAATTTTAAATTTTTTACAGCGATGAAAAGAAATTGACCGAGACCGAGACTTTTTTCCCTGTGTAGGATTGAGGCTATTATTTTCGCTTAGGCGTGGGCCTAACTTTAGACTTGTTTTTACACTGAAGTTTAACCTTTGGTTTAGCAATTGAAGAATACGCTCAAATACTGTTACTTTTCCAGCGCATTGTAGCCCAATGAAGATTGTAACCGTATACGGGCATATGCAGACATTTAAAACACAATTACAAACATATGTACACGTCTGGTATATTAGTCAATCAGTTCCTTGGCCGTTGGCATAAAATTTTCATCTCCGGCAAGTGAAAATACCGAAGTCGGAGCCGGATCGGATATTTTGTATAAGTAAATAGCCAGAACGTTGTCATTAGTTTCTTACTCCTAAAGCCGTATTGTCAGTTAGCATAAATACATTTTCAACCAATCGAACTGCAGCATTTGCAAATTTCAATCTTTAGGTACTTTACATGTAAGACAAATCATATGTGAAAACTGTTCAGATATTTGCAGCTCCTTTGCAAGTTCCAAAACTACGTGAGCAATTTCCAACTGGTGACAGACGCTCTTTGGAGTTGGAAATCCACATACTTGGATCAACTTGCTGTAATGGACCACAAGCAAAACTAAAACACAGAGCCTAAGTCTTCGTTCAAATCAAAGATTACTTGTTTCTGAATATTACTTTTGATCTCAATACAGAACATGGCTCATGTATATAGAACAGGGCCGGATCGTTTTCCGGATGGGCTAAAATAGAGTCAGTTTAAGCTTTAGACTAATTTTTTTGCTTAGGCTTAGAATTAGGCTTAGGCTTAGGTTTAGGAATAGACGTATCCTTACGCGTAGGCTTAGACTTAGGCTTAGTCTTAGGCTTAGGAAAATGCTTATACTACAGTTCCGGCCCTGTTCTATACATGGGGCCAGAACATCTGTGCGCGTCAAACTTACTTCAGAAATCAACAAAATCAAAATAAACAACACCGTTGACGTTGCGGCTGCTGGCAGCCTGCCAGCAATCGCAAGTCCGATAATCGCGATAAATCCAATAATGCCAAAAACGATCGAGATCGCCTAAAAGATAAACACATATGTAAAACGTAAAAATAGTCTATTTCACATGACACCGCTGTCTTTTAAGCCAATTATTATCGGTTATAAAACATTTTTAATATTTTTCAAAATTTCGATGGTAATTTACAACTATTTAAGTCTCACGATTGCGCTATACTACGGCGCTGTCCGTCACCGTCCAGTACCCGTCCGGCGCCGTCCGTCTTCGTTCATCACTTGTCCGGCGCCGTACGTAGCCAACCGTCCATCACCGTTCATCTCCCGTCCGGCGCCGTCCGTCACCATCATCCATGCGTCCGCCTTCTGTCACCATCATCCATGCGTCCGGCCCTCCGTCACCATCATCCATGCGTCCGGCGCCGTCCGTCACCATCAATCATCTGTCCAGCGCCACCCGTCGCCGTTCGTCGCCGTGCATCACCGTGGATTACGCTAAATTTCTTCACGTACCATATCGAATGATGACGGACCTTGATGCATGGTGGCAATCCACGGCGCTGTCTGTTACAGATGGCGCCGGGCGGTATTAAAAATAATGGCCAATGTTACTTTAAGGGGCGTAACAGTAAATTAAGCGTATTCCAAAGGCTAAGCCTAAGCGTAAGCAGTGCAAAAATGTGTTCCTAAGCCTAAGCCTAAGGTTAAGTCTAAAACATAAGCAAAAAATGTAATCTAGGATCACAAAACTACTCTTTTGTGGACTCACCACAAACTTGGACGCCCCTTAAACCAACATGAGACAAAAATAACTTTAAAGTATAGCACAACCTTTAATGCTACCGCACAAACTGCTAACAAAACATTATAGTATCATTTGCCTAATAACTTATAGTCGTATAAATGTAGCCTGAATTTTGACACTTCGATTCGACGAGGTATTTTTTTACGACAAAAATTATACCGGAAAAATAAATTTTTTAATTTTTTTTAACTCCCCTCGAAAAAAGTAGAAAAAAATGAAAATGAAAAAAATTATTTTTTCCGGTAGTTTTTCACGCCAACAGACCCCTGAATGGGACAATAAATTGCATAAATTCGGATAGGTAATGCTTAAATAAATTGTTTTTTAACCAATATCAACCGAATATATTTTG
>JASANG010001931.1:0-16698 GCA_030248215.1 Enoplolaimus lenunculus
TATTGGATGATAAACGGAAATTGGAAAAGAGAATTTTGCAATTAGAAAGGAAATTAGGCCCTGTTCCGAATATCTTGGAATCGGAAACACAAACAGAATTTCAGGAGCCTGCTAGACAGGATTTAGGTGACAACAACATGGGTGAATTGATAATCGACGAAGACGCCGACGATCAAGCAGGACAACAATCGGATGTAATAGTGGAAAGAGTGATAAAGGATAAAGGCAAAGACGTGGCTAAAGGTCCAAGTAAACGAAAAAGGGCTCGAACGCCAATGGTAATTGTCAAACAGGCACGTTTAGAAAGTATGAATGAACCACTCCCTAGGTCAATGTCCCCTATAGCGGGTACTTCAGCGGCTGCAGCCGTCGGAGTACAAGAGCAAGAACCAGAAGCTGAACCCACCTTTTCCAGTTTAAATTTAACTTACCCAAATATATTACTAATTGAACCAGCAGACTTGGTACAACAACCGCCTGTAGGTTATGAATATAGATTGCAAATTTATTATTTTGCTATTAATGATATTGTTCCTATGCCACAGACATTGATTTCTGCAGCTAGGCTTCAGAAATTGGCAGACAAATGGAAAGAGGCATTTTTAGAAGCATGGAGATTTAGACTCCATGTAAAGGCTGAATTTAAGGATTTGTTAAATTATTTGAATTATACAGAATATGGTTTAGCAGTTTCAGTAACAAAGATTAAACCGAATATGTCGACGATGGAGTATGAGGATCTGATGCGATGGTTTGCATGCGAATTAAGAAAATATTGCATCGAACGCATGCCTTGGCGACGTCGATACTACATAAATGCGCCCCCCGAATATTTCCTTCCTCTATCGCAATACGTTGTTCAACAAAGGTATTCAAAATGTAGGGATGTTAGAGCCCAAGCAATGCTCATATTAGTTGAGTGTGCGGGGTACTCTAACAGTAACTATTGGAAAATCAGGAACGCATTCGATAGGAAGAATATTCAGGCTATTAATGAAGCGCACGACAAACAGAAACGTGCAAGACTCTTCAATGAATTGGACAATGAACAACCGGAATTGGAAAGGTTAACATTAGCTCAAATTCCAAATGAAAATAAGGAATTGTTGGCTAAAAGTACTGCATGCCTAATGGAAGAGCATCCATGGCCTATGGAGTTCCAGGATGCTATAATTGAAGGCCCGCCCCATAGCCTAAATTTTGAAGAAAAATTAAAAGAAATTAACCCACATGCAGAAAGTTTTCTAGAAACCGAAATGAGGCGTGTAACTAACTCTGTTGCGGAAGTTCGGAGAATAATACAAGCTTCGGACCTGGAATTGCAACAGGAAATAATTGAACAACGCAACCGTTCTCGCCAAAAGGCAGTAGCAGTCCGGCCACAGGGGAGACAAAATGTCTCTGCTGTTACAATCCAGCAGGTAAATCCTCCTCCCCCACCCCCGGCCCAACCCGAAAGTCAGAATATACCACATGTTAGCCAAAAGCAACCAACGACTATGGAAGTCGAAGGTTATGCTCAATCACAGGAACAGCAGGAATTAAGTGAAGGCGAAATTGTGGAAAGAGGGACAAGCGACCAAGAGGTTCGCCAGTCCCAGGATGAACCTAGGATTGTATATAATGAATGTAGTCATAATTATATTCCGGTGGTAAGCCGGCTTTCACAGGAGCAGGTACAAGAACAACAACAACAAACGCCTGTGGAACCGCAATTACGGAGAAGCCCGCGCCGTCACCAAAGTACGCCGCGAGTCGATTCGTTGGGTCAAGGACAAGAAAGGCCACGATTGCCGTCATTAATGTCGATCAACGTGCGACCGATGTTTCAAAGTCAACCACCGGAGAATTGGGACCAGTCAGGATCACAAGAAAGAAGGCGGTTCAAGTTTTAAAGACGTTACAAAATTAAAGACGATCACAAAGACGGAAGTTATTTTCATGGATGCGACAATAATAATGTTTTTTATTGTGTTTTATAAAAATAATTCGTATGTTATATAGAACTGTTTGTAAAAACATTGCATAATTTGTTTTGAACTGAGTTTTATAATATAACCTGTATAAAAACTGCTTTATAAAAAACTGCATAAAGTGTTTTTAATTGAGATTTATATTATAAACTGTATGTATAAAAAAACTGTTTTATAAAAAACTGTTTAAATATGTTATAAAAATGTATTATACGTTGTAACATGGTCACTTTAATTCCATTTATTTTATACTGGTCATGTTTACTTGTCAAATAATTGCCTTCCAAATATTACTTGTCATTCCATACTTGTTAAATATACGGTGTATTTTATATATATGGTGAAATATTACGTATAACTGTTGTGTTTTTATATTTTTTATGCTTTCGTTTCTATTTTTAAGCATTTTAAAAATATTTCAAACAGAATTTAAAATATTTTTCCTATTTTTAACCCCTCTTTTTGAATTTTTATGTAAGCGGGGTCAGTAGGGTAAAATTATTTTTGGTCCAATTTTTTGTGGGTAAACGCCAGGGGTCGGCGTTTTGCGTCGAAGGGGGATTGTAGGTGGTGTCTCACCTTTGAATTTTGGGTTTTTACTTTTTATTTTCTAAATCACCCTCCCTCAGCTTTCCCTTTTTCTGGAGCGCCCTGGGCTCCTATTTAGCACTCTTTTTCCTATTTCTGAGCTGTGACCCCGCTGGCCAATATCCGAGTGCGACTCTTAAGTCGTGCCGGATATTTTCCTAAAAACTTATAAAAAACTATTTTCAAAACCTAAAATAATTATTTAGCTAGGTTTGGTACGTGGTTTTTGTATGGTTTTTAGTTGTTGTTTTTTGTGTTATTTTTGTGTGTTTTTGATTATATCGGCGTCGTGCGTGTAAGGTGGTTCTAAAACAATATTCTTAAAAAAATTCTACAAAAATTAATATTAAATTTACTAAAAATAACCTAATTCAATTCTAAGTTTGGAATTCCTGAAGTGGTTGAGTTGGTCAGTTGTGTTTTTACCCGAGTTTGGAGATTAATTACAAAGAGTGTATTTTTGTATAATATATATGATCATCCCTGGAATAGTAGTCGTTAGTTTAGTTTTACGTCGTATCGTCCCCTTGAATCGAACTATTTGTCCAGGTATTGGTGAGTATTGTGTTAATAGTGAAATCGACTGGCTCGTGTGAGCAGTCGTGTTGGTAATTCTTTACGGCAAGCTGTACGCAGCAGTCATAGGCTTAGGTGGAATTGGGACCTTAATAAGTAAGGCAATTACGCCTGAGCGCTGCGGAGCGGACATTGCTTAATTAAAATAGAACGTGGTTTATTAGTAGAATCGAGCTATTGTGTTGCATCTGAAGTTGATAGAGGTTATTTTTAAAGTTGTGCGCACAAGAATTAGTAGTTTTGGAAAGTATTGTTTTAGAGCTAAACGATAATTCTGTATTCTTATTACCAAATAATTTTGTGCCTGACAATTGGTGCTTTAAATTTTATAGTCTTATTTGTCATTCCGTACTTGCTGTTTTACTTTTATATAAAATTTCCAAAACCGTGTGTTTCCTGCGGAGCGATTTGTCTTAGTTGAAGTACGGACTCATTTGCCGTTGGACCCCAAAATACATTTGACGCGGTGTCGAACACAATAGATAGCTACCTGGAACACGGAAAGGAACAGAACCGAAATACGGATGAAAAACACACAACCCAGCGACATACAAAACCGACAGTTATGTGCGTCCTATTTTAGAATACTGTTGTTCGGTTTGATCTCCTATTTTGCGATATTTTACACGATGTCTTTTTGTACGCTTAAATCGTGTTTATACGAGTTATAAAGATAGATTGGCTTTTCTGAAATTAGAGCTACTCGAGTTAAGGCGATTACATATTGATTTAATCCTTGTTTACGATATTGTTCACAATGAATCTTTTCGCAGTTCCACCAATTTTTTCCAAAAAACATCGATACATTCAACGAGAGGACACCAATTTAAAACTCTTTGCCCAGTCATTTGGAACACGGTCTTCCAGTTGCGTTGCTACGTAGTTGTTAGTACACCTATGATAACGTATTGTAAATTCAACTTAATATCGAATATGGAGTATATGTCTACGTTTCATTTAAGGCCAACCAGATCACGAGTTTTTTCTTTCTCTAAGTTAATTACTTAATATTTCGGTATCCAAATCAATGTCAAGCTGGTTTCGCCGGGTGGTTGGTGGGAATTTCCTATTATTATTATTATGACAGACAGGTTCTCAGTCCAAGAAGCAACTGGAGAGGCGAGTTACGTGGCCCAGTGGAACAACGTCTGCCTGACACGCGGAAGGTCGCTAGTTCGAAACGACCCGTAACCCGCGTTTCTAGCTACAATAGTAAAAGCTCTGAAGTCTAGGTTCCTACACAGACTAACACTAGCTACCTAATTAACAATATATTAAAAATGATATTTTGAGCCTGCGCCGTGTTATTATGATTTTGAAGAATTTACCAAGTCTACATTTTTAGAGCGGGACTGGCTATAAGTAAGCGATAAACTATATAATCAATGTGCAGTAAAATTGGTAATTTCAGTCTAGCTAAAACTCAAAACAATGAATTTTGTATTTTTCATAAACTAATGTTACAAATTTTTCAATACCAAATGTATTTAGTTTTCCCAAACCAATTTTTATGCTTTCAAAACTCTCCAACAACACTGCCGGTTTTTGCTGCCAAACATTTACGTGTTCTGAGGATAATGGGTAGCAATTTTGAAATTTATCACACGTTATACCCCAACATAAGACGTTCCAGATGGCACACATGAGGAATTTTGTGATAGCACATGGGCAAAGCACATTTCGAGAAAGGCGCTGACACATTACAGCCGTGGTCTACAGGAGAAATTCAAAATGATTTCGTGATAGCCTTGGTCTAAAAAGATTTTGTGGCACCGTTGACAAAATTATAATGAGCGACGCATTAGTAAGAAATGAGAATGGGGCGATGAAGCATTTAAATAGAGAAATACAAGATCAGAGAAAATAAGACAAAAAGGTTCTGGCAGATTTCGGACAAAAAGGACAAAAATTAACAGAAATATGTTAATACGCGGAGTAATTCGCACGAATTAAGACGACAAGGTTACATTATAAAGTTGACGACTAGTTGATATAACAGAGGTCTTTAAACGGCATAGCTAGAGTGAAAGGTTAGCCGAGGGCTTGCGGCAGCGTCAAGCCCTATTCATACGTACAAGTTTTTGCTGCGAGAATTTGCAGCTGAAACTTGCGCTTATAAGTTTTGTCCAAAATTCCGTTAGAAAACGTTGCAGCAGCAAGTAATTCATTAAAAATCATAGTTAGGAATTTAGTTCACACGTGTGAATGGAATGACCATGCAAGTTCATTGAATTTATTACAGCCACTTTCTCATTTGCTGATGAAAAAATGCATGCTTTGGATCCCTTTTCACGAAGGGGCCCCCAAATTGGGGTATGAAGGTGGCTGTTCCAGACCTGCGCTTAAGTACCCTCTATCTACTAACTAGTGGCCACGTCCGTATTCTCAGATGGGTAGGTATAGCACTATTGTCAGCTAGAAATAGGTTTTCAAACTCACTATCGCAGTTGTTGAACTGAAGCGTTATTGAGACGTGCAAGTTTCTGCTTCCAGAACTTGCAACTGCAAATTGCGCGCATAATTTTCATTTTTTCATTTGCCAATGAGAAAGCGGCTGCACTAGTCAGTCTAATTGCATTGTTGTTCACAGATGTGAACTAAATTCCTAGGTGTGATATTGAATGAATTATTTACAGCTGCAAGTTTTTGAGCTAGATTTTGGACAACACTTGCAAGTGCAAGTGGCAGCTGCCAGTTTTTGCAGCGAGAACTCGCAGCTAAAACTAGCTGCTACAACTTGCACAAGTTTCTTGTAGCTGCAAGTATTTGCAAGAAAATATCATTTTCACTCAAATTTTCAGTCGACTGCAATAAATATCAAGCATATACTATGAATTATCTGTCCAGCCAATGATGATGAATTATTGTATTTGTATTTTTTGTAATTGTTTATTGAGCATTAAATAATGGAATACATGTAAAAATACAGAAAAAGAAACAATAGCATTGGTGCTCAATAAAATTAAGGCTAGAAAGGGAACGAAATCCACTAATATCTAACCTAAGTTTCGGTCGGATTTGAGGAATTTGGTTAAACCAACTTTGGTTCGGCTATTCTTGAAAACCGAGACCGTAGGGGATAACACAATTTCACCAAGCGAATTCCAAACATCAGTTATTCTTACACTTTTGTCATTACGTAAACAGTTAGTATTAAACTTTGGTTTTGTCAGTTTCCTAAAATTTCCACGCGTTCTGGTGTCCAGTGAATAGTTGAAAAATTTTGAATGTGCTATTGGTCCATTTCTTAAAGACTAGAAAACAGTGATCGGATCAGCTCGGAGGCGACGAAGCTCTAGTGCGTCTAGGTGCAGAAACTGTACTCGTTTTTTATAACTTAGTGCAGGCATTTGCATGCGCTGAAACAGACGTCTAGTGAAATAACGTTGCACACGTCCCAACCTGTCTATTTCAGTTACGTAGTGTTGTAGGAGATCACACGGTTGACGAAAAATCAAGAACAGGTCTGACATATGATTAATAACATAGCAACATATTTGTAGAACTACAGTTTTTAAAGCAACAAAATAATAAGTTTATAGTTTTTAAACTTTTTGCAATGATTTTACTAATATAGCAATGAAATTTTAAATTTTTGCTTATGTATACGCCAAGATCTTTACAGTGGCTTAGTTTAGGTGCAGGTGTATTGTTTATAGTATACTTACGCAATGGATTTTTATAACCAAGATGTGAGATTCCGCATTTAGATGGGGCTATATTCAGCTGCCAGTTTTGTGTCCACAAGAATAAACTGTGTAGAGCTGCTTGCAGTTACTTCTGTTGTTCAACACAATTTTTATCAAACCTAACAAACAATTTAACATCATCAGCAAAAATTTTGCAATTAACATTAGACACGGATAATACAATATCATTTATAAACATCAAAAAGAATATTAGACCAAGAACACTGCCTTGTAGTACACCAGATACAACTGGACGTTCAGCAGAGTAAGTAACATTAAGGTTAACACGAAAACTTCGTTGAGATAAAAATTCCTTTATCCATTGCAAAAAGTGACTTGTTGTACCAAACAAATTAATTTTATGCAAAAGTTTAGTATGTGATACGGTGTCAAATGCTTTCGCAAAGTCTTTATAAGCTATGTCTACAGACATTTGCTTATCTACATCAGACGACCATTGATTTACAGATTCTAATAATTGAGTACACGTAGATTTACCGGGCACGAAACCATGTTGATCCTTTGTTATCAAGTTGTGTTTTGTCAGGAATGTTCTTACAGAATCACAAACAATAATTTCCATTACTTTACAACATGCAGACAGTATGGAAATTGGTCGATAATTTAGAGGATCACTCGGTTCTCGTTTGTTATAAACGGGGATAACGAATGCTTGTCGCCATGCAGTAGGTAATGCTCCAGTTATAAACGATTGTTCATAAATATGTGACAGTGCGTTCACGCTTACGAATTAAATATAATAGCACGAATTCCAGTGCATAATTTGCAGCTGAAAGAAATTCAAAGCTGTTTTTTGACCAAACTTGCACATGCAAGTTGCACGTGTAAGTTTTGCAGCAAAAACTAGCACGCGTGAATAGGGCTTAAAATACGCGGCCGATATGTGTCTTACATCACACACTATGCACATACACATGCTAAACCACGTATAACACCGTTGCTGAATTTGAGCCTCATTGTTCACTTTTTCGAAAGTTTAAAAGACATGACAACAAGTAGTGATAGGTGCTACACACATTTGAGAGTACTGGCTCTAGCGATAAGTTTTATATGTATTTGAATTGAAAATGTGGGCACAGATTCTGTTATAGGCAAAACTGATTATCATTTCTTTTTGGCGTGGTTTAAGATTAATTATGTTGTCGCATAGCAACGGGCTCTTTAACGGTATATGTGTGACTGTGTAAGGTTGTGCGGTCATGTGTAGGGTAGCAAAAATCTAATTACAGTACTACAGGGTTTTGGATGCGAAGAACTTGAATAAATTTGTTATGGAACGCGAAAACGGATAAATGAATAGTTAGCTAATAACTAATTTGCATATTAGTTTTGTTGGTTAAGCCTAAAGTAGGACTTTAAATTATTTCACTGATTATTAGAGTTGCAAGTAATCAAATTTCAGTGCTAAAAGGTTTTTGGGTGCGTGAAATCTGAATAAACAATTTATAAACTATATACCAAAACCGATCAATGAATAGTTAGGTATAAAGTAATTTACAAGTAGGTGGGGCAAAATATGAGTTTGTTCGTTATACCTATATAAGCCTCGAATGTTTAACTAGACTGATTAAAAAGTAAGCATATCCGAGCTTAGCTCAATACATGTAGTATTGTACTTCCAGTACGACTGATACATATCTAGTCAACGTGTTGCAAATTTTGCAACGCTAATATTTTCGTAATAAGCAGTACAGAACGTAAACTTAAGTTGCCAGTAAATGTTCAAAATACAGCATACAACCTTTCTAAGCAAACACGGCGGAAACTGCCATAAAACTTTAGTTATATCCGTGGTTGTCAAATTTAACATGCCTAGGATAATCAGCTCTTAAATATTCAATAATTTATTCAATGTTCAAGACGGAGAATTAGAAAAATATTAAGAAGGTTTTTGCGCTGTAATAAATCCAACTTTTTAGTCGCAGACACTTGTTGCGTGACTTGAAGACTACACTGATTATTAATTTGCATACTCAACGTTTTTACCATATCACGTATACACTAAAAAGATGGAACGTTGCCCAAAATACATATGTGAGGCGTTCCAGCTTTATTGTATTGATATAATTTTTTAAGGTTTTTACTTTAGGTATATATTTGTAAAGTATTGACGGTTTTTTGAGTTACGAACGGAGTTACGCATTTATCATTACTATATAAAGATTCATTCGTCTAGCAAATAATGGTTGAGGAAGAAGGAACATGCACTGAGTGTTTGGGTCGAATCCCGTATGCGTCTCTGTTGGCGCTCGTATATTGTTGGATAGGAGTAGGTGTATTTTGCTCAATGATGTACTCTGGAATTAACGCGTCAATTCGCCAGGCACAAAATGTGCTCAGCGTTGACTTACCATGGCTTGACAAGGTAAGGAAACCATAGTGTAAATTCAAATTTCGACCTCAGGCTGTCCTGTAATATTTTTCAATGGAATGTCTGCGAGAATAATTGTATAAACTTTGCTAAACCAAGTCGGGATGAGGTCACAAAAACGGAGTTCAACAAAACGTGACCACAGTTTTTCAAACATTGCGTAACCTTAACTTACTGTTTTATCTACACAAAATCTGGACCGACTTACCACTGCGGTATGTTATGCTAGTGTGAAATTTGCCTGTGACGCAATTTACCGAACTTCTAATTAGAACAAATATCAACTTTCATGTTTCGTGCGTTTTTAGAACAGGCGATTAATGTGTAATACTTATGGTGTTTAACTTCATTTTTAGGTTCAGCTCAGTTTCATTATCATTGCCGCATTAATGTGTTTCGTGGCTTTGGTTTTACTTGTTATTGGTGCGCTGGCTACAGGTGAAACGCGAAATACAGTATACAGTGGCTGGACGGCGCGGCTTGGTGGACGAATTTCGTGTGCTGTTTTTCTTGTATTAACTTACATTTTAAATCTCGCTTGGTTGTGCGTATTTGCTGTCAGTGCGCTGCTGAGTTTCACTTACTTTTGTTTCGAGCGCATTTGCGCCACGTACGGCGAAGAAGGTGTTACGGCTCCAGATTGCTTGGATTTTTCGATTTTTGCCTCGGTATTAAACGGAACATCCGCATCGCCAAGAACCTACGAATTATGTGGCCCTAGACTTAGAGAGTTTTGTTCATTATCGAAAGCTGCACTGCCGTGGTATATTGAAGCACTTTTTGGTACGCTACTTATCGTACTTGGTCTCATTCACTTTATGATCTGTCTCTCTGCAAACTATGCTCACATTAAAGACGAAATTAAGTATTACGAGCTTCAAGAAATTCATAAAACTGAAATTCCACTCGACGTGCGAAAATGAAATATTTCAATGCATCGCATGCGATTATTTTCAGGGATGTGTTGATATTTTGTTCAATGTACGCTGTTTAAAATCAAAATTTTTTGTATTTTTCACTGTTAAAAATCCCGGTATTGAATTTCGGTCGGTAGAAATTAAGATGTTTTACTAAAACATGACGGTAAAAATTAAATAGATATCAATAGTATAGTATATAAACCTTGACAATCGCCGAAAATAAACCGTCGAAGGCAGATTTCCCTTCCGTGGATTATGGAAATCTAAAATACAGCAGATAATGTGAATACCTATCTCAAACTAGGGTTATTTCTTTAATAATATTGGAAAAAAGAAAATTAAAATGAATTGTTCGGTGATATGAATTTTTCATTTTGCAATTCCGTTTTTGGTGATTTTTCAAATTACGGTTCTGGTAAATTGTAATTCCGGTTGCATTCTGGAGAACTCATAAGTACAAAACTAATTGGCAAAGAATCTGTAATTTTTTACAGTGCCGATGCCGATACTCATGACACGTACTGATTATCGCCAATGCCGGTGCCGATTGATAGGCACATCAGTACTTGTAAAGTAGAGTTGGAACCCAATGCCATGGTGCCGGGGTCGGCACCAACCGGGGGTAACTTAGAACACGTAAAGATAACTATCAACATGAGCTATGATATACTTAATACATATATGGTGGCTAACAGTGGGAAATATATATTGTGTAGTGTTTACAGAAAATCGTGGTAATAGAAAACATGCCGTGTACAGTTAACAGAAGACAATGGTGTTTTCTGGGGCGCCGGCAAGGTGTCAGTGATTTGCATTTATATATTTTCTGTAGCGATGCCTCGAAATAATCGGCTTGGCTCGAACGAATTCTTTGTTTTAGCCGAATTGGATACATTTATTAAACCTCATAAAGTATATAATCAGAATTATAAAATGCGTATGCAATTGTATGAACATTGCAAATTTTAATGATTTTCCGCGGTTCCGTCTGAGAGTTCACAGTAAACGTTGTTATCAAAATATGACATAAATTATCTACGCTCCTGGGGTAAGGGACATCCCCATTTTTGCTTTTTAGCAGCCAGAGTGTGTGAAGTAGGTCGTGAACGTACATTATATAATATGATCTTATTGCTTGATAACTGAGTTCATTTTGTTTTATATATTTTATTTATTCCATTCATCTGAACTTATCAATGTATTAACTGTTTGTCGACAAAATTTCATTCTAGGTCCGGTATTTATAGTTTTCAATGAATTATAACCATTTAAGTCTAATTTATCGGAAACATTTCTACACACATTTTACCTTCCGTGGTACCACATTCCACATTAAACATCGCTATCCAAATCAACACTTTCTCAGTTTGCTGATTGAGCTTTTGATATGATTTCTTTGTTGTTCCAAATTTTGAATCTGCCTAGCGAGCAATTTTTGTTGTCTCGAGTAGTCGGGGATTACCATATATTTGTATGTCTTGTTGTTTGGGAGTATTCAGCAATTTGGACATACGGCATAAAAGAGGCGCGCAAAACAATACAGAGCCTCTTTGAGATCCACAAATGCTTCAAAGGCTGGCAGAATCAAAAGATTGTGATTCACAGAATTCAAGCTATATTTACTTTGCTTACGGGTATTTTGCCCAATCACATGTGTGGTTCATTTATGATAATAAGCCTAATAGTCTAGACTCAGCTCCGGCCCTCTTGCGCAACGTTTGGAACCAGGTTGGCGGCAGCCGGTTTTAAACGTGTTTTAATGGTTTAATTAGTAATTTAATTTTCCGATTTGCCTAACAGGTTGGTTACACAAAAATTGCCTGGTTAGCAACGTAGAAAAATAGGCTCTTGAGTGGAAAAATTCCCTTCCCGGTTCAGGCCGAAATCAACATGGATAGTTTAGGATTCGGCAATTTGTGAATTGTGGTTCCGTTTCGTCTCTAGTAGTATGAGTTTTATTTTTAATGTATGAAACATGGCCGTTGCATCCATACAACTGAACAGTTACTTACTTAACGAAGTGATATGTTGTCATCCTCAGTAACTTCAAACTGAAAATTGTTTTGCATTGTCATACCGTTAAAGCATTAAGATAGTTTAACTGCAATAGAAAAGCAAAGTGCTATGTCGCAGCGTTTTTACAAATTTAGGCGTATCATATATCACAACTAATAAATAACAGTTGTGGCTACATGATCGTGCTATTGTGCTGTTTTTGTTCATCGTTAATGTATTTCACGTGAATTCTGTCACCCCTCAAACATTTCGTTATTAAATGTTCAACAAACGTGCAATTCTAAGGCATCATCATTTTTCGTGTCACACCCCAGTTTCTGTTCAAGATCTATTTCAGAAATCAACCTAATTTATATTAATCGTTTTGTATGAATTATTTGTATTGTTTATCTTATATCCATAATATTTACCGTGTGTGGGCGAAAATGTTCGCTTGTTAAACAGTCTAGAAGTCCGTTGTAGCACCAAAAATCGCTCAGGTCTACCATATGAGCCCGTCGCTCCAGACCGAGCTGGCTGTCATATTTTATGAATATTTTCATCTGCGCATTATATGCGTAATAAGTGATATATACATTGTGCGGTCGATGTTACTTTTACGGGTGTCCAGGTTTCTGGTCGATCCATAAAAGAGTAGGTTTACATTCTAGATCATATTATTTTCTTAGGCTTAGGAACACATTTTTGCAACGCTAGGCTATGCTTAGGAACACGCTTAATCTATTGTTACGCCCCTTAAAGTAACATTGGCCCACTGTGTTATAGTCGCGTGCATAGATGTTGGACTAGTTTTAAAATTTATATATCTACATTATTATTTTAACTCAATGTCACTATTCGTTAGCGGGGCTGAGGCAACGGAAAAGACCCGGGTTTTCATCCACAGAATGTAAAACTGATTCAACAATCTAAGAAATAACATTACTATCAGTATAAGTACCTTCTTATATTTAATACCTGTTGTGTAAACATTGCTAAGTAAACATGTCGTTTTCTTTCTTATTTTGGGCTCTATTGCCCATAGAAGGATCAAGTTGGTTCGAAAAAGTGGCCCAAGCATGTTCTTAAGCCTAAGGATAAAGACGAGGCTATTCCTAAGCCTAAGCAAAAACGTTAGTCTGAACCGTAAACTGACTCTTATTACAGCCCCGCCGGAAAACGTTCCGGCAGTAAAATTTTGCATGATTTTGTCAAATTTATCTGTTTAGCGCGTTTCGTTTTACTTTTGTCACAATTTTCAGATCGTCGAGTCGCCGCTCATCGACGAGTCGCTGCCCATCGTCGAGTCGCAATATTTTGCAGATACTGGCTAAAATTAACTAATTAATTATCATTTTTACTACCTGATTTCGGCTCACCGCCGGTTGCACCCTAGTGAAAAAATATTGGGTGTATAACTGGGACCGGATAGTGAAAATAACCGGATTTCACTATACCGGAGCCCTCATTCCGGATGCACCTTGAATAGCAGGAATACCGACAAAATATGAATGTTTCACGATATTGGCCTGCAAACCACTGCTCTCAAGCGATTATCGTATACAAGCAGCCAAACGGCAATGTTACTTTAAGGGGCGTAACCGTATAGATTAAGCGTATTCCTAGACTCTAAACCTACTATTTTATAGACCCACCAGAAACCTGGACGCCCCTTAAAGTAAACATGGGCCCCCAAACGATACCACGAGACATGCGAATATTATACGACTTCCAAAATTCTATCAAATTTTCATTTTCCATGATTATGACGAAGGATAATTCAATTTGCGAGCGCTAATACAAGAAAAAGGAGCGGACAAAATATTA
Organism: Enoplolaimus lenunculus; assembly: GCA_030248215.1. Classification (NCBI taxonomy): domain Eukaryota; kingdom Metazoa; phylum Nematoda; class Enoplea; order Enoplida; family Thoracostomopsidae; genus Enoplolaimus; species Enoplolaimus lenunculus. The sequence goes on from JASANG010001931.1 coordinate 13,961, forward strand.
CCCGCTCGGGCTACCTCAGTATTAAACGTCATACACAGCCAACTATAAGCATTTTTTACTATAATATACAATTTTTAAATATTATCAAACAGTTTTATAGTGTATATATCTTTACGTTTCTAAAAGCTATGCCAATCATTTTAGGCTCAGTAATTCAACAATAAAACGATATCGTTGTAAAAACGACAAGTTCAGCAGTATCCTTTAAGCTTTAATAGAAGACATTATTCCGCCTTGTTTCTAAGTATTTTAATACACCACATCTGTGCAAAATATTGCCGATCACTGTCCCTTCATGCCATAAATACGACGTTAAATGATTAAGACAAAGTCCACCGCAGGACCGAACGTGTGACAGTATCAGGGTACAAACGGATATCAGTTTCCAGTTTCTGTCTCTGGTCAAAATCGGTGTCCATTTCAGTTTCCATATCCGTTATAGAAATAACGGAAATTGTTATTTTTACGTTCAAAATTAATATAAATCACGTACATAACTCGCAAGTTTTTTACATACTTATATGCTACAATTATTTGAAATGAAATAAAAATCACGAAATCCATTCAGTCTTAAAAATTTCGATGCATCCGCCATTTATACTTTCATATTTTTGAAAAACCGGTGAATATATGCACGCCTTTTGCAAAGCTAGACAGTATTTTTTCTTCGACGATTGATTTATAGTTTACACCATTTACTTTTCAAGAAGTATACACAGCAACACGTAAGTCTCACCGGTGGGACCACGCTTGAATACTTGCTGTCCGGTACACCTTCATATGGACATATCCACCTCAACATAATTTATTTCCAATCAAACATTGCAGGTGATACCAGATTACAACCGGAGGTCTGCCTCAGGGTCCGGCTGAAAATCCGCCTCCGGTAGAATTTTTGCAGGAGGTTCCAGCAATTTCGGTAGTAAAATTTTGCATAATTTTGCAAAATTTATCTTTTACTTTTGTCACAATTTTCAGGAAAGAATTTCCGAAATTTCGCAGAAAATTAGCGTAAAACCAAACAACTTAACAACATATTACAGATATTGGCTAAAATTGACTAATTAACCATAAGTTTTACTACCTAATTTCCCTCACCTCCGGCTCCGGCAAGTTCCGTTGACCTCCAATTCCGGAATTTTTCACCTCCGGTGGCACCCTGCGTGATACGTACGTCAGTTCGAAAGCGGTCATAGTAGAGTGTTCAACACTGTGCGTAATGTTGTTAATGTCATCTGGATCGAGTGTCGCTCAAAAAATGTAATTCCGGTACGACCGGTACATATTTTATTGAATGCACCGAAACATATAACTGCAGTCGAAGCCTTGTCATGAGTTTTAGACACCAAGAATTCGTGAAATTTGTTTGCTAATTAGCAGACAACTTGTACTTATTTTGATCTCATCAAAATTAAGGCGCTCCGAACATAGGTTGTTCGAATGCCTTTCAAAAAGATCCTAAACTTGTTACTTCTAAAATGTTTCACTTAAATATGATGGGCTCAATGGCAGCATGGTGGAAAAAAGAACCAAACTGACATAAAACTACACACATCGTTATATTATGTATTTGTGTTGTAAAATCCAGCAACCGAAACATATTGCGAGATACTTTAAAAATTGTCCGGTTAGCCAATGTTACTTTAAGGGGCGTAACAGTACATTAAGCGTATTCCTAAGCCTAAGCGTTGCAAAAATGTGTTCCCAAGCCTAAGCCTAAGCGTTGCAGAAATGTGTTCCTAAGCCTAAGCAAAAAATGTAATCTAGAATCTAAACCTACTCTGTTATGTACCCATCAGAAACCTTGACGCCCCTTAAAGTAACATGGGCCGTTCGCTTTGTCTCTCCCTTAACACTATTTCGGCATCAAAAGCCAACGCTCTACAAGTTTGCGTAATAAACCTATGAACGCTTCTCACTAAAAATCGTATACAAGTAGTGTTTGTTGAAATATATTTTTTTCACACAAATAAAGTTTGCTAATTTGAGACAATCTGTCTTTGTTTTCGTGCATGGCCGACTCCATTGACACAATATAATCACGCATAGACAAACAATATACTAGTAAAAATCTAATAAAACAATCCGCCTACTCGTAATACCAGAATTATTTTAACATGCTTCGCAAAACGTTATCCAGGTGGCCAGCCCATCTGTCGTCCGCCCAAGAGATGAATGTGCAAATGAGGCACTGATTGAGCTCCATGCATACCGTCGTTAATTACTAAAATACGCAAAGCAAAATGACCGACGAGATCATAATAACGCGTCAAATATAAAAAAACCCTTGCATTCTTGATTTTGTCTTGACTTCATATATTCCTTCAAACTCTCAGTATTGAACATTCTAAAAACTGTTTAATAATCTATGAAACATATATACATAACAAAACCTTAACAACCACTTTTGCAATTTTATTGCCATGAGTACTTCACTTACCAGTTCGATACCCGTTTGTCAGGCCTTCCTTCTCAGCTACTTTTCTCACAGTATTGAATAAGTGACCCAACAGCTACAAAGACGACAAACAAGCATAAAACATTACAAAAAATGAAACAGCTCCGGTAGTGTTCTAACGAAAAATAGAATATAACATGCAAAATGACTAAAATGAACTTAGCAATGTTGCACTGTGTATATATTAGCGATGTACCCTCCCCCCCCTTGGATTTTAATAAAAAGTGTTCTATCCTACAGATCTCGACGAGCTGACTTCAACGGTTCCATTTATATGGCT
>JASANG010001693.1:0-16698 GCA_030248215.1 Enoplolaimus lenunculus
CAGCAGAGGCCGTCTCCCCACAGAAAAACGCTGTATTTTGATTCGACACTAAGAACTATTTGGGCAGACCGATACAATTGCAGACCGTAAACGATTTTTTTTCTTTTTCTAGACCGAGTCGCGTCTACGGGGCACAGGCTGGAGTGCGGGGGCGACGACCCCTGACGCCGGCCCCGCGGGACCAGGCTGCAAACGCAATCGGAGCGAAAAGTCCCTCAAAACGGGGGGCGTCGATTTTCCTAATCATTACTGCGATGTCCCCCTTCAAAAGTCTTTTTAACATTAAAAGGCCTCGATGTTAAGCAGGAATATTTTTACATCTAAAACAGCTGGTCCTGTTCTCCCTGTTCGCCAATTCGTTTTCGTCGGGTTAAATGCAGCGGACCAGCCAGCCCCATTTCCCCATTCTGGAACAACCTATCCCAAAAAGAGCGACCCGCCCTAAACAAAGATTTTGAACAAAAAATTTGAAAAATATTTTTATATCACAAGGGGCTCCCACCCCGGCAATTTTCGGCGGAACCACTACCCTACCCTGCTCCTGCACTCGATGTTTAATATGAACCAAAGATTGAACATGATAGATGATATAAATAGATATAATCCGGATGGTTTCAAGCTTTAAACTGGCGTTTGAACGGTTAATGATGCGATTTGGTATATTGTTTCAATTATCAGTAACGTGCGTTTCAATTCTAAAGCCTGCAAAAGTGTCTGTTAATTCACAGGGCTGAAGATGACCTATATCTGAATTGAATATGTCGACTCTATAGAACTGTATGCCCATGTATAGAACACGGCCGGATCGTTTTCCGGAGGGGCTGTAACAGAGTCAGTTTAAGCTATAGACTACTAAATTTTTTTGCTTAGGCTTAGGCTTAAGCTTAAAAATAGGCTCATCCTTACACTTAAGCTTGGGGTTAGGCTTAGGCTTAGAAATATGCTTATACCGCTGTTCCGGTCCTGTTCTATACACGGGCCGAACTCTAGATATATATATATATATTATGTATATATATATATATATATATATATATATATATACATTATTGTATTCAAAAGTTACAAGACATATCACCAACTGGTCCTAGGTGCTACACACATTTGAGAATATGGTCATTTATCCCAATTGCTATTATTTACAGTGTTTGCATACGTGAAAATCTACTGAATGTAACTTTTGAAAAAAATGTCCTACTTCAGCTGAATAATACACAGGCTTTTGACTGCTTACAAAGCAACTTGAACGCAAGCTTATAACAACTACTTGAAATTGCTTGGCAACCTATAACACCAAATTCGATGGATTTAAAGAGTAAATGTTGAAAAAATAACTAAAAATATTAATTCTTTAAATTTCAATTTGTCAATCATTAACAACGATTTAAATATAAAACTCATATCTGCAATTGATGCAATAAAAATTTACTTAAATTGTGCCAGAGCGGACCCTTTCTTTGTTCAGGGTATGCTCCTTAAGACGAATGTCATATTATTTACACGTTCCGTTCTATCAGTGACTCAATAAAAAATGTCAAAAATTTTTTTGGGTCGTTCAAGAATCCTCAAGTTACGGTTATCGGATGGAACAAATCATTTCAAGGCGCGGTTCAAGGATTATAGTTTGGTGCCCAAAAGTTGAGCGACCCTGTGAATTTTTAAGGACAACAATTTTTTAAGCAAATTTGTATTTTAACAAAAAGTAACTTTAGGGCCCCATGTGAAACATTTCTCGGCCCTAGTATACTTCTTCCCAAAACATTTGTTAAGACTTTGTTTTAGCCAAAGAAATGTAACTGTGCCTAAACCTATTTCTTAAACTTAAGTCTTAACCTGAAATGCTGATAAAGTGTACTACAGACCTTCTTGTCCACACTTGAAAAAACGTAGAAAGTTTTAAACTAAAGCAGCTGATATCTGCAAGATTACTTAATATATATTTATTAATATATAAATATATATACATATTATAAACATATATATGTAAATATGTCTATATATAAATATATATATACATTTATATATAGATATATTTACATATATACCTATAATATCTATATATGTATATATTCCTGTACAAAAATGTATACAGTTAATTATATATACTAAATTGAATTTAGTGCCTCTGAAAAAGATAATTGTAAGATCGAATTACCCTTAATCTCCGTTCAGTCAGAACACAATCCGGGCACCAGCAATATTTTCTAAGGTAATAAACGACAACTAAACGCATAATAATAATCTTAATGAATCACAGATAATAACGACAGGATAAGTAAAAGGTATTTCGATTGCGAGCGAAAATGAATAATTTAAACGATCTACAGACGAATTTACGTCGGTCGCCTTAAACCCAAGAATTGGTAGAAACACGCACGTAGCCTAATGAGGGTAGGAAAGGGCTTGTCACCCTGGAAAAAAATTTGGTCGCCATAGAAAATTTTGAACCTTGCTGTGAAGTCATCGAAAACCCTGTATATGACCCTGGTGAAAATTTTTTAGTCTCCCTAGCGAGGAGAAATGATCACGGGCTTGTGTAGAAAACGACTCAAAAACCTTACAATGGGCGTTCAAATGGTTTCATCCTTTTTGTGAGTAAATATTTTAATGCCCAAAAATTAAGTTAAATTAGAAAATTAGGCAAAAACTTGTAGATAATGAATTAACTCGGTTAGACAGAGGAACCGTACCCTGTCTGATTAAGTTTGCCGCTGACCTATTGTCAAATAAACAAACTGGTAGGAGATTTTCTTTTAATACAAAGCAAAAGCCCTCTAGCGTTGAGAAATTGTAGCTAATACTATCTTGCTAGATATTATAATGTAGTGACCCGAATAAGGGGAGGGAGTCTGATATTTGTTTGGTTTCTTCAGAGGGTACCCCCTTGTTATTCGGTTACAGGCTTTATATAACCCGCATTCCGCCACCCTTTGTTACTGATATAATATCCGGTATTGCAACTATCCGTTGAATTAAACGTTTATTTGTCTTGTATCAAAAGCTTGAGCGATAATGCAAATTTATATATACTTATTAATGTACTTTTAAAACTTAAGTATTCTTTAAAGTTTCGAACTCAACTTTATTTTTTCCTGAAGGTATTTTACTACAATTAATTTATGCACTACAATTAGGTATAACTGACATTTATCGATTCTAATTAGGGTTATGGGACTCTATCCGCATACGGTCTCTTAGTACAGATTCGGACTCCAATTGATTAGGACATATACATACTGTGAATTCTGAGGATAATGAAAAGACAACAGTTTGGTAACCTTTGCAATCCATTGTGTACCCTGCCGAAAAATATAACTGACTAACTCGTTGACACGCATTTAATAACTGCTAATGTCAGGCAACAACAAACGGGATCGCGAGGATAATCCCCGTGTATATGAAGACGAATCGACATGATTTATGAGCGGAATTTTGGGAGGAGAGATTTCCGATCCAATAACCATGTTACAAGTCTTGTTGCTAAAATGGAATTGGCAAATCGTTAACCATATTGCCTCGACGACACACTGCCTTCACTAGAACAAAATGTTGATTACGTCCCGTTAGAACCCCGATATCCCGCGTGTGCATTCTCTTGCTTCAACTTTTTTGGCCATGGTCTTGATTATGGTTTTGCTATTTCTACTTTTGAATATCTTTTCGTATGCGTATAACTGGCACTCGGATATCAGTAAGCTTTGTCCTCGTCGTCACCAGGAGGAGAATGATGGCAGACCAAGCCTGATCCGGCTTGTTGAGCTGTCTAACGATGCCAGTAATAAACACTTATTTACTTGCTACACCCCTGACAAAAGTATCGAAAATCCACCATCAGAAACAGCGTTTGCCTGAATCGAATGGATTATTAATAGAGCGACAATTCGTTCAATTGAAACTATAATTGAATTCACACGCGTGAAACGTTTTAACTCAAGTAGCACCAGCGTCTATAACGGTTGGCTGTGAGACACTTATCGGTAGCAAATGAAACATTGTTGTTGAATTAATAATCGGCATCGCTAAAACTACTTAAAGTGTCAAATAAGCATCTGTTTTAAAATTTCAAAAACAATTAAGAGTTTGAGTTTAGTAGCCGGCGTTCAAATTAGCCCTCAAAGTCAAACGATTTACGCTTTTGATGAAGGTTTTGGGAGGCGTTATACTTTTAAAAATTCTTTCCTCTTTCGGCTGGGTTCTGACGACGAAAAAAGGTGCCGCATGACAAGCGCCGGCCTAGGTTAAAGCGGACCTAGAGTTACGCTTAGGCTGCAGGTATAACGGTGTATATGCGGTCAGCAGCGAAAAAAATGAACCAACAAACTTTAGAAAATATTTCATTGGAGGCCTTAAGACCCCTCATACAAAGATCCACGCTCAATACAAATAAAATAACTTTCCCCTCTTAAAGGTTAAAAACATTAATTGTTATTTTGTTGCGAAATACGGCCAGTTTGATTCAACACAAAGCGAATTATGGAAAAAATGATAATTCTACAAATTTTCGTCGCGTATTTTAAACTTTAAAATATTGAAAAATAGTCACTTTATCATCGACAACATACGTTACTGAACTATACAAATGCTGTACTGTCTACGCTAATTAGTTCAATTGTCTAATTATGTTTAATTGAGGCATTTTTCTTATGACGCAATAAGTAAGGGCTAAAAGTGAATAAAACTGTGTTTTTTTCGAACGATACAAGTTCTCCCCCCAAGACATAAATAACAGTTCCACCCCCAGCGGCGAATTCAGAAATTTCTGACGGGGGACGGGCTGGCTAAGGCTTTATTAAACACATTTTTGACTGTACGCTGCTATATGTGTGCTAATTTTTTGCGTGAAAAAATTGTAAGGCAGGTACCGTACCATTTTCTCACAAAAAACGTTCTGACGGCGGGGGGGGGAAGCGTACGTCCTTTCGTCCACCCTCCGGATCCTCAAGTAATCATAATGATCAACGTTTGAAATGGACCAAACTGAATTAGTTGCGGGAATGATATGAGAATGACCAACTTATCTACCAAACACTCATGTGACATCGTACGACAACAAAATGGTATCCAAAATGACTACTATACCAGGTCTTAGTGGAACGCCATAGAAAATTCCGACAACAATTGAAAGGTTGGAACGTGTGCAACGTTTTATTTCACTAGACGTCTGTATCAGCGCATGCAAATGCCTGCACTAAGTTATAAAGAACCACTGCAGTTTCGGCACCTAGACACACTAGAGCTTCGTGGTCTCCGAGCTGATCTGATCACTGTTTTCAAATCTTTAAGCAAATGGATCAATGACACATTCAAAATTGTTCAACTATTCACTGAATACCAGAACGTGTGGAAATTCTAGGAAACTGACGAAACCAAAGTTTAATACTAACTGTTTATGTAATGACATAAGTGTAAAAGAACAATTGATGTTTCGAATTCGCTTGGCGAAATTGTGTTATCGCCTGCGGTCTCGGTGTTAAAGAATAGCCTAACTGAAGTTGATTTATGTAAATTCATCAAATTCGACCGAAACTTTTAGGTTTTAGATATTAATGGATTTTGTTCCATTTCTAGGCTTAATCATATTGAGCATCAGTGCTATTGTTTCTTTTCAGTATTTGTAATTTTTACATGTATTTTTATATTTACTGCTCAATAAACAAATACAAAAAATACAAATACAAAGCATATGCGGAGTGCTACAAGATTAATAGTAAGAGTGAATAACGTACGTATATAAACGTCGGACGAGCAAGAGACAAAATTGCATTGAATATTTTACAAGCAATAAAAATAGTTAGAACGGGACAAGCCTACTTTTTTGTAAACCTAGTGATGTTCACATCATATGAGATTTAAACATTTTTTAATTCTCTCATCTCGTTGCAACAACAACAACGATTAAAATATGCTATTTTTCTGCCGTACAAAAAAGAAATTTTGAAATTCAATTATATTTGTCCTTATCAGTATACATTTCGCTCAATTCGTCGAATTATATCACTTAAACATGGTATAATTGAATACTACACATCTCATTATATCGAACAAAATTTTTGGGAATAAAAGCCCTACCGCCGCTACCGGTGCACACAGTCAAAACGCGAGAACATCTGCTATTATTCAATCAATAATGCTTGCTAAACATGAGCTCTTTCAGACTTGTAGCCAATGGAGCGGCAAGGGGGCTCAGTTTACTCTGGAAATGTTTTAGCTCGCCCCCTCCACTTGAAAATTTGCAACTTTGCCTGTAAGTCATTGTAAACCCTTGTATGCCCGTACTGAAAATTTTTTAGCCACCCCTAGCAAAATGAGCTGCCTACGGGCATGTATGAGCTAGTGTACTATATTTAGATATCGATATATTATTGAAAATATAATATAGGAATTATATAAACTATTCGTGGTATAGCGACAAGCGTAGGCCTGTAGACAGCTCTCCTTGCTAGGGGGCTAAATATCGTTCAGGAGGCGCATATACAAGCAAGGTTGAAAATTTTCCAGGGGGCCCAAAATTTTTCCATCTGAGGACTGAGCCCCGCCTGCCCTTCTGGCTAGGGTCTCGGACAGGCGATGTTAGAGCAGGATTAATATTTGGAGGTATAATTTAGCGAGGAAATATTTTGCAAGTGTGCTTGACAAGCAACAAAATGTTTTGACCCTCCGAGACAGTGTAGATATATTCTAAAATCTCTAAAGTACGTATTTGTTGCACTAAATTGGTTCAAAAATATAGGCTTATTGTATTTTGCCAGATAAGCTCTAAAATATATAGAAAGAAATGAAAAAGTGCCATTGCCAAACCTATTTTTAGTTTTATATTTACGCCTGTTTAGGTTTAGCTAAAACCTTTTAGCACTAGTTTACTACCCTGAGTTACCGAATGCTTTCTGGTTGAGCTAACTGTTCTCAGTGTTGCATGGATTTATAATTTAAAAATTAGTGCAAAACTGTGTCGTTACCATTTTGGCTCATGCAAAGATCAGGGGCGGAACGTTTTCCTGTGAAACTACAAAAGAGTAAGCTTAAGCTTTAGACTAAATTTTTTGCTTGGCTTAGGCTTAGGCTTAGGCTAAGGAATATGCTCATTCTTACGCTTTTAGGCTTAGGCTTATTCTTAGGCTTAGGAATATGCTTCCGGGTATGGGGGGCAATGACATCCGTACCAAACGGCATCCGGTTTGCCCTTCCCGTTCGCAGTTGCGGACCTTGTATCTGGCTTGCTGGTTTAATGATTTTTTGATGTTTACACAGGGTCTCGTCGGCCTGTTTTGTGGGGTTACAATCCTAGCCGTTACCCTGTGTAAAACTGTCGTTCCATATCCACAATACTTAGTGGATCATGTGGACGTGAAGCAAAATATAAATTTCTACAGAAGTGATAAATGCACCTTCTGCAAAGGTACGTGGGACCTAGTCTTCTGACCAACGAACCATTTCCTCACATAAGAATTGCTAAAATCAATTTAGTATTAAATATAAAGCCCATGTTACTTTAAGGGGCGTCCAGGTTTCTGGTGGGTCTATGATAGTGTAGGATTAGATTCTATATTACATTTTTTGCTTAGGCTTAGGCTTAGGAATACATTTTTGCAACGCTTAGGCTTAGGCTTAGGAGTACGTTTTTGCAACGCTTAGGCTTAGGCTTAGGAGTACGTTTTTGCAACGCTTAGGCTTAGGCTTAAGAATACGTTTTTGTAACGCTTAGGCTTAGGCTTAGGAGTACGTTTTTGCAACGCTTAGGCTTAGGCTTAGGAATACGTTTTTGCAACGCTTAGGCGTAGGCTTAGGAATACGTTTTTGCAACGCTTCGGCTTAGGCTTACGCTTAGGAATATGCTTAATCTACTGTTACGCCTCTTAATGTATTAACACTGGCCAAATATAATGACGATTTATAAACTGTGAGCCAAAGTGATTTGCAATATTAACGATACTAACAGCTGGTTTCATATCTGTTTTGCTTGAAACCTTCCTGTAGGCGTTCTTTCGTAAATTATACCGTCCCATACGCCTAATTGTTGTTGTAGCAGCACGAGCAAGTATTAAGCATCGACCGAGTCTACGACAATTCGTCGCCAGGCAATTTGTAGCCCAACGGTATCCTAAAAAGCGGGTCGATGAAATTTTAAATTACAAGTTGTCGAGTGACGAATTGTCGTGATGCCGCAACCATATCGTCAAAAGGTTTCAGTTCATTTGAAATATAGTGGCTCGTTGTTGATAGTCTCTGTCAGAACTGCACGGTCGGGACGACCCCTTTCCCCGAAGTAATGTGAATGTAATTGGTTTTTCTCATTAATATCTCCGAAAGATATGGCCACGCCGGGAATCGAACCTCGAACCTCCTCGCGAGTCAAGCGCGCTACCGATTACACCACGCGGCCGATATCCTAATTTCCTCTGGTGGTATATGTGCGCGAGTATGTATTTTGTCTTAACATATACGCGTATACACACTCTCTCAAGTAATTCATAAATGAGCGCTATAAGCGTCTAAATTACGTATGCAAGGCGTTCCAGCTTTATTAATCATTATTTCACGAGTTAAAAGTCACTGGTTAAAACATCTACAACACTTGTTACCTGTCATGCACTAGCGGATCCAGAAAGGGGCGGGAAGGAGCGTACGCCCCCTGTCTGAATTTTTGATGATAAAATGATGAGGTTCTTGCCTTACAATTTTTCCCCTGAGAATTTTTTTGTAAAAACATACAATTTTTATTCTTGTAAATTTTCTTGTGATAAATCCTTATACTTTTTCTCACCTTAGAAAATTTTTGGTGATAAACTGATAAGATATCCCTACCTTGCAATCCTTGTGTTCCGTAACATTTGCTAGCCCCATCCATCAGAAATTTTGGATCCGCCTATGCCGTCATGTCACACACTGCAAAAAATGGTGAGTCGAATTAACTCTTCAAAATTGGACTCCGCCGGAGTGAAGTTGAATCAAACTTGACTCTGGCAGAGCCGAAGTTTGACTCAGTTTGTGTAGTCAGGAAAAGCGTATTTCGGAGAGAGTCAATTTGACTCACCATTTTTTGCAGTGCACCTTTGGTATCACTTTCGGAGCAAAACTGTTATACGAACGACTGTGTTCACAGCTTAATATTACAATTACTATTATGACTGCAAATCAAAAGTCAGACACTCACTGACTGTGTGCTAACCGCATAAAAACAGTCACAAAACAGTTGACTGAAAATTTGACAACATTTTAATATTTAATACAATTTCAACATCTGTCATGTTAAATTTAACAGTGAAACTTAAATTTAAAACGGCACAAAACAGATTACGCCTACAACTACAGGGAATCAGGCGTCAATATCGCCATCGAACCGCACCTATGTACGTCATCTCCTAGTTTACCCCGGTAAAATTTAACAATTCTACAGTAATATAACTTGTTCTTGACCCTCAGGTAGTTTTTTGCCTATTAAATATGCCAATTTCTCAGTTACAAGATTGCAATAGAACTTCGTCTCTTAAAAACCAATATATATATATATATATATATATATATATATATATATATATATATATATATATATATATATATATATATATATATATATATATATTTATATTTCTATTTATTTATTCATATGTATATGTATATATGTAATATAAATATATTATATATATTTTAATTCTGTATTTTGTCAACTTTAACGTTAATAAACAAATTAATCAAAATGATTGAAATGTTTTTCAAACTTGAGTTGAAATTTTAGCAGGTAAAACGAAAAGATCGTATCAAATTGAGACGTTTAGACAACTGCTATTGGTCATTACGACTCGAATTTTACGCTACACTAGCCAATGTGACCAATGTATAGAACAGGTCCGCACCAGTGATATACGCATATTTCTAAGCTTTAAGTCTATGCGTGAGCTCCTACCTAAGCCAAAGCCTAAGCAAAAAAATTAGTCTGAAGCAGCATACTCTATTGCAGTACCGCAGAAAAATATTCCGTCCCTCGTCTTCACGTGGCCGCAAAATGCTAAATGCAGTACACCAACATGCAGGGTACAACCGGATGTCGGTTCCGTATCCGGTAGAAAATCGACAACCGATCTTCAGGTACGGTTTCAGTTTAGCTAAATGCAGTATACCAACATGCCGGGTACAACCGGATATCGGTCTCCGTATCCGGTAGAAAATCGACAACCAATCTTCAGGTAAGGTTTCAGTTTAGCTAAATGCAGTATACCAACATGCCGGGTACAACCGGATATCCTCCGTATCCGGTAGAAAATCGACAACCGATCTTCAGGTACGGTTTCAGTTTAGCTAAATGCAGTATACCAACATGCCGGGTACAACCGGATATCGGTCTCCGTATCCGGTAGAAAATCGACAACCGATCTTCAGGTACGGTTTCAGTTTAGCTAAATGCAGTATACCAACATGCCGGGTACAACCGGATATCGGTCTCCGTATCCGGTAGAAAATCGACAACCGATCTTCAGGTACGGTATCAGTTTAAGTTTTGACTGAGGTTCCGGCAAATTTTGATAATGAAATTGTTCTTATTTTTTAACAAATGTGGGAATTTTGGTGAGTTTGTTTGATTGTTTGCTTGTTTGTTTGTTTGTTTGTGTTTGTTTGTTTGTTTGTATCTTACAAAAAGGTTTTGAGACTGTTACAGAGGTTGTGTTTACTCAAACAAGGTATAGCTTCTCGCTCGCTTCGCTTGCGAATTCTTCGAAACTCAACCTAAACTCAACTCTTAGTGCCAGAAATATTGGAAACCAAACGCACGGACCGGGCAGAATGTGGCCCGCTATCAAAATGTCTCGGTACGTCATTGCTTCAAACTGCATATAAATATATATACATATATATTTATATATATATAGGTATATTAAAAAGTTCAATGAATTCTCACAAAATATTTGAACAAAACCAAAACCATTTAATAGTCTTAAATTTAAAAAATACGCCGTAAAACAACTAAGAATTTTGAATGTTTAAAAGTTTAAATTTCAAAACATAATGATTATTACAGTTTTACGTAACCGATGTTTTGTTTGTACTCTTCCCGTGCCGGCAACCACGCAAGTTGATTTCAAAAATTGTCATCATCAATGAAAACAAGACAGTAAATTAAAATTAAAATTAACATCATTATTTTAACCGTTGGTCGCCGCTTTAGCAGAGATTATTGTCGTAAGGCAGCGGTGATTTTTTCCGGAAAAAATGAAAAAATTGAAAATCATGTACTAATGCTTTTTCAAGCTCAACAAACGTTGACGGATGATTTGTCGATTGAAAAAGTGACATTAGGAAAATCAGTCAACTATTTTATTAGGTATCAACATGCGAAAACACATGATGATGATGATGATGATAAGCATACTGCACACCCTACAAAGCTGTCATATGCTTAAAAAGGTGCATATGCCAGCTAAGGGAGCGACAATCTTGACGGGTCGAGTCCGGGAAAAAATCTGCCAACAGGATTTGTAGTTTTATTAATATATGAAAAATAGAATTAACCAGAAGTTTAGGTTCCGAACTATACACTGCATATATCTGCAATAAGTGTTGCGTCAAAGGGAACCAGACCACTTTCAAATGGATATAGCCTCACGGGTACATTCGAGTCGGGGGCCCATGTAAAGATCAAGGGTCGAACGTTTTTCCGTGGGACTAGAAAAGAGTAAGCTTAAGCTTTAGACTAATTTGTTTGCTTGGCTTTTTGCTTAGGAATACGCGTCATTCTTACGCTTAGGTTTAGGCTTTAGGCTTAGGCTTAGGCTTAGGAATATGCGTATAATACTGTTCCGCGCCTGTTATCTACATTGGCCGGGTCGGGTATAGCACTGGTCGTCATCACCGTATTTTTGTTATATTTAATTGTAAAAAATACATTATAGGCTTCAGAATTTGCATGTTAAAGTCAGTCTCATCAGGGTTCTTGCCTGATTGTTCTGGCAACGAACAATAACCAAAAACATACAATAATATTAGCTGTAAATCGGTTTGAAAGTAACGCAAAAAAGCAATCAACCCCATGTATAATAATGAATAATAACCCATATTTAATGAGTTTATACTGAACGCGGAAGCACACATTGCGCAATACGGTTGCATTGTACCGAACGCGAAACGACCAATCAGACAGAAATTGGGGGTCAGAAACTTTGACTTCAGGTTCAATTTCAAACAAAAGTTGAAATTTTGCGTCCATTTCAATGTAGTCTTTTAACTTTTATGCCGTGAAAATTTTTTAGTAATGATTTTGGTGAAGTTTTTAGCAAAATTTTAAGACAATACAAATATGAGATAAAGTTGAAAAAATGTGTCATCAATCCGAGGCGCTGTGAAGAATAGTTTTTAAGAAAACTTTGACATTTTCTACAAAAAAGATACTCTCAATCTTAGTTTTTCATTATTTAAAATTATTAAGAGATAATTTTCGATGACACGTCTGTTTTGCCTTCATGTACACGTGCAGAGGGGGTGGGTAGCTGTATTACACTGTGTTCCTCAAAGTATTTTTATATAAATATATGTCATACCGAACAAAATTGTGCAAATTTGCAGCTTTAACAAATTGTTCAAATTATTCAAAGTTCAGCTCGCTAAATTGCATTCCCCAATCCAATATTCTTACCAGCACTAACGAATCCGGGGGGGGGCGGACGCCCCCCCCCCGTCAGAAATATTTTGTGTTAAAATGGTATGGTCTCTACCTTACAATTTTTTGTAAAAAACACAATTTTTGTTTCACAATTTTTTGTTATAAAATGGTAAGGTCCATTCGCCTTCCCCGTCAAAGTTTTTTGGATCCGAATCTGCTTACCGGCGCCCATCCCTATTGTTTATATTGATATTATGTTGTTCGTTCGAATACAAAAAAGTCGTTTTGCTTATGAAACAAAAATGAAAAATAAAAACGAAATAAATTTTTTCAACATTTGCCGGATTTCCTGCATATTCAAAACAATCATTTGTCTCATTGTTTCACTGAAAGAGTTTCAATATTCAACACATACATAGTTGGATATGGCTGCAAATATATATAATAAATATATATAAATATATACACATACATACATATAGTCCCGAAATTCTGTAAACGGATGATAAAAACATACGATCTTATCAGATCAAAGTTTTACCCACGTACTCGCAGTAATGTCGTACATGAAATGGCACCTTTGGCTTTGGCCATGGTTGAACGCAAGTTTGCAGAAAATACTACAGTTGCTACATTGTAAAAAATGGGGAGTCAAATTGACTCTCTCGTAAACAGGCTTTTCCTGACTACACAAACTGAGTCAAATTTGACACCGCCAGAGTCAGCAGTGAATCACTCAGTTTGTGTAGTCCGGAAAAGCCTGTTTCCAAGGGAGTCAATTTAACTCCCCATTTTTTACAGTGTATGGTTGGAGGTGTCGTGCGATCTCGATAGCTTTAGTGATAAAAAACTGAAACAGCCCTTTCTGGAGCGTATTTTAAGGCGCAAGTGCCAGTGAACACATACCCCCTGATAATTCCTAGAAATCAGTAGCCATCTTTATTTTCAAACGCACTAACAGATCAAGAGGAAGGGCGTACACTCCGCCCCATCAGAAAACATTTTGTGATAAAATCGTAGGGTTCCTTCTAGTTTACAATTTTTTCCCTCAAAAAATTGGTACATTTATTGCGCTAACTGGTCATCGGTAGGTTATTGTGCTATACACAATTTGAAAATATGAGTCCAAATCGATACCTGTCGTATGCCCTGTAGAAATTCTTTGATCTGCCACTGAAATTAACTCCGTTTTTAGCAAGAAAATCGTTTTGTTGAATACTGCAATGACAATAAAAACAACAAAATTGAACAAAATTTAAGATAAAAAGTTTTATAAAAATTATCAATAAAAACGATGACAGAACGGTAACGGGCAAAAAAGGTTAATTTTAAAACGTCAAAATATTAATAATTACAATACTTAAATTGTGACTGATGTTCAAAATTTATACGACTTCTGATACCATTTGGGATCAATCAAAATGCGCCGCCCAGGAACAAATCGGTGAAGCAATATTTGATATCTTGAGGGACTAAAAACATCAGTTCAGTCGTGAATGCGTATATTCTCAAATGTGTTTAGCACCTATTACCAGATAGTGATAGGTCTTGTAACTTTTGAACCAGTGTATGCTGATTCTTAAAATTCAGCACATTTTTTGGCATATGTTTTACTGTCTAATGTTGTACCAATTTTGAGTTGAAGAGGTGCAATAGTTAGTGAGTTTGAAAACTTGTTAGTAAATGATGCTAGCTGTTATACATATTTGAGAATACGAGCTTAGTTGTTGTGTAAAAACTTCAATTTTTGGGAATTTGCTATCGAAGGTTGAAAACTCACATTTCCGCTAAAGATAAAACCATAGTACGTTTTCGGTCATTCTCCCAAACTTTGAGCCTCTTGTGACCTTCTGTGATCATTTCACACCCGAATTTGAATTTTGGAAAAATTTCATTTTTGAGATTAAAAACATCGTTCATTTGAAATTTTAAGCAATAAATTTCAAACCTTCAATAAATAAAATATGCCGTTGGTTTAATTGAATTGAAAGATTCGGGTTGAACCGCTTTTAACATCCGATGTGGAAGGTTTAACCCATACTGACTGTATTCCATCAGCTCTGTTTACGGTTACAACTTTTTGCATCTCCAGTTTTCAACTTGAAATTGCAATTGCAAGTTTAAGTAGCAAGCATTTGTGAAGGTAGTTTGAAATTCAATTTCAGCGAAACCTTAAAAATGTGCATGGTGGGTTTTGTAAAACAGTAGGCTTAGATTCTAGACAACATTTTTGCTTTGGCTTAAGGTTAAGCTTAGGAATACAGATTTTTCAATGCTTAGGCTTAGGAATATGGTTAATCTACTGTTACGGCCTCAAAGCATTAACATTGGCCAGGCGTTTTGGTGAAACGCAAACTAAATGCATATCCTGGCAAAAGTTGCGATTAACCAAAAAAGTAAAAACGAGTACTAAGCAGCCTAAATTCAAGTGACCTCAAAATGCCTTTATGATATTAGCATACCTGCCCTCAATAATATACTCAATTTAGCAACCTAATTTCCCTCAAAAAACACAGCTAAAGCTCCGAACCATGGACGGAAATCAAATGGTCTATAAGATCTATTGAGAAAAACACGAGTATTTGGCAACCTTTAAATTCTTGGCCTATTTCTCAAAAAATGGCCGGATTCAGAAACGCAGACTTCATTGTGGAACCGGCACTTGCGCAAACCCCCCGTAGTTGCGGCCCTGAAAACCCCCTTTAAAGTCAATACCCAAGCCATTGGCGGATCCAGAAATTAATGACATGGGGGTTGGCTGGGTCAGAGTGGCAAGCGAGCGAAAAGCCAAATGCTCGTATTGGTACTAAATGGGGTACAAAGTTTTGGGTTTACTCGCTGTTTGGGTACCAAAAACCTGGCGGTCCGTCTTGGATTCGCCAGTGTTAACCCAGGTTATTAGTATTTGTTACTAACTGCTCGTTTTACACAATTTATCCTCACTCTAAACTGGTCTCATTAGTTTTGACTTTAGACAACTAAACTAATGTTGACATTTCTAACCTAAATTAACGCTGAGTTGTAATTAATCAAAGATACCGAACTTGTATGTATACTGAGTGATGAAGGAACGCGGACGCCAAAAAACGGAGGGGGCGTCCCTACATAAATTTCAGGGGAGACATGTATAAGCTTCGGCTATCGTTCCACAGGTGTACGCCCCTGGAGTGTATTGAAAGGAAAATCTAATAAACCACAGTAAATATTAATATTAAAATTATATATTAAAATATACCGATTATTGAACGGTTTTGTAACAATATATCTCTTTATTCTAATGGATCGGATTTAGGGTTTAAAGTTTGGTATTGAAACTAAATATTTCGTACTAGAAAAACAATGCAAAAACTAAACGTAAAATTAAAGACAAACGATCAGTATTATTGATGTTTTTGAGCTAAACAAAAAAGCTTTAGAGTCCGAGGTACTGAAGCGTTTTTGTTTCAGTGTCCATGACACTACCTCCTCAAAAGTTACCTGTGTATGCATGATATTGTGGAAGTTGCATATGCCTTAGACTTTTAGGCTAAAGTAGGCTAGGTTAAAGCTGATGCAACTCTAGCTCGGCAACCTGCGTCGAATAGTATATGTTTTCTCTAACTTTTTGATAAAAATTTATTTGAGTCCCAAGGGTGAAAATAAAATTGCAATAGCTGCATTCCACTACACATGACCAGCCAATATAAATCCGCTAACAGCTCGAATACTAACATGAGCCCGTATTCTCAAATGTGCGTAGCACCTATGACCAGTTAGTTGGTGGTTGGTCATATAACTTTCGGACCAGCGCATGATAAAATTCGAAATTCAACATAACGCATGGAATTTGATTTGTCTTACTTCAGAACAAAATTTTGAAATTCGCTATTGCAGGCGTTGGCCAATTTGAAAACCTATCGCTAATAGAGACAGGTGTTATTCGGATTTAAGAATATGTGCCCTGGATCTAAAGACCCAGCGTAAAAGGCTTAGTAATAACAACAGTGGATGATGTATGCTTCAACAAGAGTATGCAAACTAACGCTTTTTGCATGGTACACAATGTACTACCGCATGTTGTGCTTTTTGGCTGACATCCCTGATTGGGGTGGGCGGTTGATTTAACAGTT
>JASANG010002603.1:0-16716 GCA_030248215.1 Enoplolaimus lenunculus
TAGTGTTCATTAAACGTTAACTGGACAAGCTAATGGGTCATCCACGTTATACTGTCTACGCTACTGTAAAAAATTGTCCCCACTTACGAGCCCCTCACTTTGTAGTTGTAGTGTTACTAAATGACATGTCCAAATGTCACCCATATCCTGTATAGACCTTCCGGACAACTCGCATACCCTCTAAACAGCCTATACTTTGTCACATTGCCGTCCATACCCATGCTACACTGTCGATGCGTCATATGAAGGACAACTGTTTTGTCCCGAGTCTGTCAGAACAGACTCTGTTTAGTCACCTAAAGAGTCTGTTTCAAGGGACTCTGTTTTACAGAGTCTGTCTGAAGGGACTATTGTAGAGCTTAATATTGAGTATGCCGCAACCACGGGCGAAAGAAGGGTGCAACTACCGTTGGGCTTGGTGTGCGACGTTAAAGGGTTCCCACTCGCCCGTCCTCCCCTGGGGGACAACAGTGTAGGGTTCCGGAGCTATATATTTACACCCCAGCCGCCGCCCCCCCTCACCGGTCACGACAAAGTTTGTTTTCGACAGGGACACCGGGGTTTAACTTTCTGGTATACCAGAGTTATTATATTCTAACCTGCTCTGCTTGAATGGGGCGGGACGTTCTCTTACAAGTTATCTTTTACCGGCAAAAACCTTCCTGCCCCCTCTTTTAAAAATTTCTGGTTGCAGTTAATTTTTAAGAAAGTAAATTTTTAGAACACTGCAACGTTTTTAAAACAAGCCCTAGTTACGGGCTGTGGACTGTCAACAAGCTCTTTTTCGGACGTCCCGATGTCAGACACTGTGTCCAGACAGTGTCTAATTTGTCCTTAGTCCCTTCGAAGGGACTACTGCCAAAACAATCTAGCTAGGTACACCTTGTGTAAAGTCTTAACATCGTAAGAACAATGTCGTTTTGTCCAGCCCTTGAAACCAGGGGTGTGGACAATTTTTTACAGTAGCGTAGACAGTATTACGTGGATGACCCATAAATAACACTTATATATTTTAATTTTGTTTAAGAGTAACTTTAAACACAAAAATATGCATACACGTATTCTAAAATATTGGTCGTAGCACGAAACTTCAAAGCAGAAGTAAATGTCTGTTATTTTTATTAAGAAGTGTACAAAGTAAAGGGTGCTTATGTATGTTAATTTTTTCGTTGCTAATACATGTGTATGCGACTGTGTTAATGTAAATACTTCAAGTCTAATTAAGAACCAAGTTAAGTGAGCTTACTATTTTTTATTGACGTCTTCTATTTGTTTCCTGAAATAGTATCACAAAACAAAATGTATAACCCACATTGTTTTTAAACATTTGTAATTATTCTGAAATTGTGCTAATAATGCGTCGTTTACTTAACTTTTAGTTTTTGTATAAAAAATATTAATCAGGGGTTTTTGCGGTGCTAAACCAAGATGCTCTTGCAACTTACCATGATGATTTGGTCTCAACTAGCCTATCAAGCACTGTAATGCGAGGTTCACGTTACCAATTGTGGGCTTGGTACCTATTTTGTCACTGTGCCCATGGCGGTACACACTAACTTTTTCAAAATATCCAGTCGTTTGTTAAAAGCTCTAGTGTTCATTAAACATTAACTGGACAAGCTAAACCGCCCGCGGTAGTATGCATAGCTAGTACTGGACGCCAATGATATCTGAGAAACTATGTCCGGACACCTAAATAAAAGTCGTTCGGACGCAAATATAAAATATTTGCCATATTCGAAAGAACAGAAACCTGTCACTAATGTGTGTTTTCCACTGTGTTTTGGCGGGAAAATTCAAATTTTGGCAGCAAATCCAAATTCTGGTGGTAAATTTAAGATTTAGTGACAAAACTCATATTTTTGCAGGAAAATTCAAATTTTGGCGCGAAATTCAAAACTTGACAGAAATTCAAATTTTGGCGCCAAATTCAAATCTTGACAGAAATTCAAATTTTGGCGAGATATTAAAATTACGGCGGGAAAATTCAAATTTTGGCGGGTAATTCAAAATTTGGCGGGAAAATTCAAATTTTGGCGGCAAAATTCAAATTTTGACGGGAAAATTCAAATTTTGGCGGGCAAATTCAAATCTTGACAGAAATTCAAATTTTGGCGGGAAATTCAAATTACGTGGGAAAATTCAAATTACAGCGGGAAAATTCAAATTTTGACGGGAAAATTCAAATTTTGGCGGGGAAATTAAAATTTTTGTTGGAAAATTCAAATTTTTGAAGGAAATTTTTAATATAACTCTTACTTTTGGTATGTGGACATTTTTTCAAAACGATAACCATATGTGAACATTTCGTGGAAAACAAAAACTATGCATGAACGCGGTAGCTAGCTAAAATTGTGTCCGCTCAGAGTTACTGCGATCATCTATTGCGTCCACAGAAAAAACTAAACAGGGCGAATAATTCGTGTGCAACCCAAACCAACGGTAACGTGGGACTGACATTATATATAGAATTAGTAATTTCGCATAGTCCAAGGCCAACACAGGCACCCAGCTTACAGGTTCTCCAACGCCACTACGGCCACAGTACGCAGTGCATAATGGCTTTACGCTATAATGAGACACTATTTGACTGGTATATTGTTGTACATTTGTTTTATATCGCTCACCCGTTACCATACGTGCACTCCGCACATCCATCGACCCTTACACTGTTTTAAAAAGGCTAGCTGTGCTGTTATTGCGTAACTGTGTGCGGGAATTTTATCTCTAAATAAAAAATGTCCGCATAGAGTTTATTGCATTGACGGACTTTTTGTATACTGTTTGCGCATTATGTTAATGTTAAATGTAGAGTTGTGTGAATTGTCTGACTTTGTCGTTACAGTCTAAAAGGTGTCGCCGGAAAGCGCTAAATAAGATATATAATTAACTGCGTAATTTTGTTGCTTTTTTCATGCTCTCCGAAATTTTCTCCCAAAATTTGAATTTTTTCGCCAAAAGTTGAATTTCGCGCTAAAATTTGAATTTCGCACCAAAATTTGAATTTTCCCACCAAAATTTGAATTTCCCACTGTAACAACGGTACAGTATAGAGGGTCGGCACAAGAGGAACGCCTTCCAATACTGCCGGTTACCTAAACACACAACTAATCAACTCTTAATTAATTCTCCATAATTCACAAGTAGCTTTGACACGCTTATCCAAAAATTCTCAATTCGCACACGCAATCCACAGTAAGGATATAACTACTTTAGAAATAAACACGTTACCCGAAGGCAAATTATAATACTGGGATGTCGGTCAGGACTAATAACCCACTAACTATTTTATGTGTCACTACAAATCAGGCCCAAAATGTTCCCGCTACAGGCATGTAAGTGCACGACTAGGATGTCTGTCGAGACTATTACACCAGAGCTCACAGTATATTCACTAGGCCGCGGTGCGGCTCAACCACTATACTCTCAGAAAATAACTCAGACCTTTAGGTCTAAAACACAGGCTCAACAGCCACAAAACACAAGTTACGTCCGCTATGCAAGGCAATCGTCAAAATTAAACCGGCAGCACTTAGCTGCAAAACTATATCTGAGTCCCAAACAGCCTGCAACACTTCAGCGTAAAACTATAGCTGAGCCTCTAAACTAACTCTAACACACCCAGCAGCACTTGGCTGCAAAACCAGAACTGACACACTTTGAGCTTGAAACAACCACTTTTATACTCAAAATTTGAAAGGTTACCTAAATTCAAAGAATTCGAATGAATTTTTAAAAATATTACAGGATTTCAGAAAAGACATAACGTTTCAGGATTTCTAAACTTTAATTTTACTTAAAATTGGCAGAAAAACTTGTTTTGTCTTAAAATCTAAGTTTTTATAATCTTTTCTGAACTTAAAATTTTTGAGAAATTCGCAGAAATTTTGATGTTTAGACTCAAATTTAAATTTTCAAAACAAAATTTAAATTAAAAAGCTTTAGATTCTGGGAAAAAGCAATGTTTTGGTTTTAATCGCAGAATTAAAAAACTTTTAGTTCTAAGAATTGTTCACCCGTAGAAAGTGATAAACGGGTAGTGCTCATCTACATTTTAAGAAACAGAAATATAATTTAATTTGAAACAAAGAATAGAAAAACTCACAAGTTGTGTCCCCGTTACGCCAAAATTATCGAATATGCAAATGCGCAAATAATTTACACCTCATGTCATAAATTTGGATGCCTTGTCATCATGCGTTATTCCACAAACAAATGTGCAATATCCGTCCACACTAATAGCTCTCAAACATGCACAGGCATATATCTGTACACATATAAATAAGCCAGACAAATGTAGATGTCTAAGAATATTGAATCATTGCATTGTTTTACTGTACTCTTCAATTTGTACGAGTGCGTTCAGCTAAGAACATAACGAACTACGTTGAAAAGAACTACCAGAAATTCCTGTATATGTATCAATATCATTTTACGTGCAAGTTGTGTATTGCGCACTGCATGCGTTTTTTCAACCTCGTGCCAACAGCACAAAAGCACCCAGCTTATACATGAATATGCACGAATCTGTGAAACAACAACAAACAACAACAAAAACAACAACCGTACGCATTCTTTAAACACTGCAATCAGCACACACGCATTAATTATCCACACATACATATGCATCAATATATAAGCCATATATATGAACACATAAATAAAATAGGTACATTATGTATATACACATTAACCTCATTCGAATTTCGAGTTAAAATTTGAATTTCCAGCCAAAGTTTGATTTTCCCGCCAATATTTGACTTTTCCACCAAACTTTGAATTTTCCGGTAAAAATTTGAACTTCCGGCCACAATTTGAATTTCCCGCCAAAATTTGAATTTGTCCATCAAAATTTAAATATCACGCCAGAATTTAAATTTTTCGGCCAAAATTTGAACTTCCCGCCAGAATTTTAATTTTCCGCCAAAGTTTGATTTTACCGCCAATATTTGAATTTCCCACCAAAATTTGAATTATCCGGCCAAAATTTGAACTTCCCGCCAAAATCGGAATTTCCCGCCAAAATTTGAATTTTCCGGCCAAAATTTGATGCGTTATCCACTTTTTACGCCTTTTTCCAAGTACGGTTTTGCAAAATGCTAGCAACGGGAAATTGAATTTGAAAACTGTTTCAATTTTCCACTACTACATGATTCTATAAAATCGACTAGTAAATTGATAAGATCAATTGAAGTCCATTTACCATTAGCGATTTTAAAAAGGACAGAAAAAGGAAATTGAAACAGTTTCTAAATTTAATTTCCATTGTCATTTCAAGTTTCAGTTGCCCAATGGGAAATTGGAGAGGTGTTTTTTATTACTGCAATTTAAATATATTGTCCCTATGATCGAAAAGGAGAGAAAATACTTTCGTTTTCAATTTCGATATCGTCCCCGTAAAATGTTACAATTATTGAGAACACAGAAAGGCCAGTAGAGAAGACGTAAAGATTAGCTGATCGCAGCATCAAAAGAAACAACGCGGGGGTTATTGTTACGTATCTAGACGCGGGTGTCTGTGTATTGACCGCATAGGATTGGGCTTAGGATCAGTTTGCATAAAATCCTGGATGGGAATATTAAAGGGGGGTGAAAGCTTGCTTTTGTATATTTAGACAACGTTTTAAAGTATGTCTGGGATAAGGTAGTATTTGATGGATAATTCCCCCTCTGACGTTGCATAGCATTTGCCAGGACGTATGACAGAAACGGGTGGTGATGACTGTCTGTTGTTATCAGTATAAGAATACACTTAGAAGTGTGACAAATTTTCCACATATTTTGGCGCATATAAAACAGCCCCAAGTAATACATACTGGCCAATGTAAAGCATTGTATTTTCTCAATACAAACCTTATTTATTAACTGGCTATTTCGATTCTTATTGCGGTACAAATTTGTAGGACCTAAGACTCTACAGTACTTCCATCTTGCTATATTATTGTTTGTCTAGGTCAAATTGAGATCACTCTAGGTCAGACCTACCACATAGTTTCCCGACTTCACTGTGATTTTAATTTTCCTGTTACCATTTCTGTAATATGCATCTAAAGGGAAATTAAACAATAGTTTTGACCCTCCATTTCCACTACTGTTTTTGAGCCATTTCAATTTCCTTTTGAGTACGGAAAATCTCGTATCAATTTACCAATCTTTTTTAAAAACTGTTTCAATTCCAATTGTTACAATATTGAAAATCGCTACTAGTAATTTGTAATGCAAAACTCCATTTCCAATTCCATATACGGTTTATAAAATGTCTCAATTTACCACTCGACATATTTTAATTTTCTGATTTTCCCGTTGCTAGCATTTTGCAAAACCGTACTTGGATAAAGGCGTGTCTAATTTCAACACGGTGGGCACAAGATAAAGTAGATGACGCATAAATTTTGCACCAAAATTTGAATTTTTCCGCCAAAATTTGAATTTCCCGCCAAAATTTGAATTTTGCCGCCAAAATTTGAGTTTCCCGCCAAAATTTGGATTTTTTTGCCAAAATTTTAATTTCCCAGCGAAGGTGTACCTTTAGTTTCTATGATATGAAATATTGTCCATTACACTGTTTTTCAAACATTTCAATGTCCTAGACAGTGTCACTGCAAAACAGTCTTGTCCGGATAGAGTTCCCGTGAAACTCTATGATTTCCGCGAATGGCGGTGATACTATTGGAAAATGAAGGGTTTCGATAAAACATAAGCCGGACAAGCTATTGAATTTCTTTTGGAAGGGGATATTTTTGTACCGAGTGCACGTATGGTAACGCGTAAGTGACATTAGCAGAAGATATGCACAATGAATTTAAAAATTATTTCGCAAAAACAACACTGTAGCGATAGTGAACCTATAGTTTCTACTGATCACTAGTCTTTTGCACAAAAAGCAAAAACATACGGCACTGCGACAACGGTTTCACACAATAAGCTTTGATACTGGGTCATCCACATACTACTGTAAAAACTTTTCCAGGTCTGCGTAAGGACCTATGTCATTTTCAGAAATTTTGTTAGAAGGATGTTATATTTAGAACTTGTATTTTTGCAGAATCTAAGGACACCACACACATCCTGCTTACAGGTTGTCCAATGCCGCTACGGTCACAGTACACAGTGCATAATGTCTTTACACTATAACGAGACACTATTTGACGGGATTATTGTTGTACATTTGTTTTAGCAGAACCCATGCACAAAAAATTTAAAAATTATTTCGCAAAAACAACACTGTAGCGAGAGTGAACCTTATGTCACTATTTCTTATTGATCAACTGTAGCTTGCAACGGTAGTAATTAAACCTAATCTGACACAGGTAGACAGAAAATAACTAAAAAGGTCATAGTGAAACTCCAAAACATAAGAGCAGAAAGAAGTAACAATAAATGATTGAAACAGATATTATATTATTAATGTTAAAAAAATTTTATTCCTCTATCAATACATTCCAGTTAGTTGTTGTTCTTTTCTAGAGTTAGCAGGCAGCTTGCAGAACATACGATACGCAAATGCATTTAAATTAGATTTTTATGGACTCTATTATACGGAACAAGCTAATGTCGGTCCCACGTTACCACGGTTTGCGTTGCCCATAATATGTCCACCCAATTTCAGTTGTCCGTGGACACAACAGCTATCGCAGAAACTATGCCTGGACTAGTACAGTAGCTAGCACCTATATCTGCATACAGTTTTGTTTTTTGAAAAAATGTCCGCGTATAATTAGATGCTTAATTTACACTAGTATATGGAACAAGCTAATTTTGAAAGGAGGACGTCTTTAAATACCGCGTTGCGAACGCGGGTGTAATTGCTAGCTGTTTGCAAGTGACCTCTGCTCCAAGTGAGCTGTGGATAACAAACTAGCAATATGAAATTTGAATGCAAATCCTGAGCCATTGAAAACGTAACCACTCTCATTGTCTTGTGATTCGATCTGACATTTGCACAAAATAGATATATCGAAAATCAGTAAACAAGTAGCCACATATACATTAACTGAAACAAGCAAACAAACCAAAAATAATGCGGGGTTCACGTTATAATTGGAATAGCTTGGAACACGTTTTGTCCAAGTTGATTCTACGTCAACATAAATTTTGTGATTTGAAAAGTGGTTATGTAGACAAAATGTGAATGTCACATGACACTGACTTACAAATCACTGATCTCAAGCAATCATCGTATGTAAATAGCCATTTGTGGTATAATACTGCTGGACATTTATGCGAATATCATATAATATTCCACAATTTTACTAAATATCATATTATGCAGGACAATGGAATTTGGGCGTGCTAACAAAACAATATAAATGTCAAATAATGCAGCATCAAATGACTTCGAATGTTGAAATAGCTTCTTAGTTTCTGTTTCTCATTGAATTTTTTCCAAAATATATTCCTAAGTACAAAGAATTCAAATTTCAAGTTTTAGTATCATATGACATTCTACAGGACAACCAAGCTAGTTTATCACAACTTTGCAGACTTTTTCAAACATATATGATATTCACAGACAATATTTAGAATATCATATGATATTGCAGTACAAGTAGAAGATGTCACATCAGGATAGCAGTCAATTCAAATTTTTGGATCCGATAGCGGATAAACTGTCAGACAAATTGTTACCCACTATTGTAATAGGGACAAAACGTGTTCCAGGCTGCCCCACGTGAACCCCGCACAAATCAAGTTATGAAGAAAACTAAAACCATCAGACAAGCAAACTATTAAATATAATGCATCATTCAGGTTATACTGCGCTCGCCAATGTCAAAAAATGTCCCACCATTTTAATAGCTAGCTAATTTGCGAACACTCTCTAAAAATAGTGTCCAAACTATTAGCTAGCTATACGAATGACCTACAAAATAAAGCGGCCTGGCAAAAATAGTGTTTTAAAAATATCACCCTTTCAAAATACAGTGGATGCTGTACGGCCAATGGTTAGAAAGGGAGAGTTTAAAATTTCTCATAATTTTTCAAATTTGGTCCCGGAAACTCAAATTTTGGCGGGAAAATTCAAATTTTTGCGGTAAAATTCAATTTTTGGCGGGAAAATTCAAATTTTTGGGGAAAAGTTAAATTTTGGTCGAAAATTCAAGTTTTGGCGGGAAAATTTAAATATTGGTGGGAAAATTTAAATTTTGGCGGGAAAAGTTAAATTTTAGTGTAAAATTCAAATTTTGGCGGGAAAATTTAAATTTTGGCGTGAAAACTTAAATTTTGGCGCGAAATTCAAATTTTGGCGCGAAATTCAAATTTTGGTATGAAATTCAAATTTTGGCGGGAAAATTCAAATTTTGTTGGGAAAATTCAAAATTTGACGATAAAATTCAAATTTTGCCGGAAAACTTCAAAATTTAGCTTGAAAATTCAAATTTTGCCGATAAAACTCAAATTTTTCCGAAAAATTTCAAAATTTTGCTTGAAAATTCAAATTTAAGCATCACATTCAATTTTTTTGGTAAATTGTATTATGGTGCAAGAAATAACACATTGTCAAAATACCCTGCCATTTTCCGAACATGTCCTAAGAATAGACTGCAAAGAAACGACATACTAGCTAAATAGTGTGAAAATAATTACTTGGTGCAAGAAATAGCTGTAATTTTATTGCTACTTTATAATAATGACATGGACATTTTTTAACATTGGCGAACGCAGCATAACCTGGATGGTGCATAAATGCAGACAATACAAAATATAGATTATCAGATAAACAAGTATATAGACAGATAACTGTTCAAACAAGAAAAAACTAAAATCGACGAACACAATTAGACATAAAATACAAGAATAGTTGAGTATCAATGTGTCTTACAAATGAAAGCGAGAAATGATAATGTATACCTAAACAAAAGTAATTTATATATTTCATCTAATAACTAGCGATGAGACATCGAATAGTTTTCGTATTCAAATTTTGGATGTTTCGTTAAGTTCACTCCTTAATATTTGTCCAAATAACCAGAAGCAATGTATTATGAATACAATGTGCTTTTGCAACAGGCAGCTCCAAATCAATCTGCAACAAATGTTAACCCCTAGATTACGGGAACGAGAAACATTCCAACAATCAATGATTGATCTATTTTCATTCATGGATATTCGTGAATCAATTGTTTATGCAGAGTGGTCATATAACTTTATGGAACTTTATGGCATAAATCCATCCGGGTTCATATTTAATTTCACCGCGCCAATCAGTGATTTGGCAGTTTTCCGTCAATCTTACGTTGACCTGATTACAACAACAGATGGTGATGCGTATATGACAGCGTGTGAATCCGCAGACACTGTCTATTTTGATACTCAAGTCAGGTAAAACGCTCGTTTCTATTATTTTCTAATTATATTGTTCCGTAATCAAGGTTTTGAACTAAATGCAAACAGTTTTTGTCAAAATTCATTTATTAGTGCAATCACGAATTATTGAAGCACAACTGTGGTCGTATTTGCTATGTTTTCTTACACCTAGGTATACGAAACGCGTCGAGTAATGTAGTATCGATCATACTATATAAAATCTATGTAAAAAACTGCTCACAATTTTTTTGCAACCATCTTGAAATGAAGGGCTTACATTTTCCGCAGTAAAAGTTAACAGTCAATTCGGTTTGTGACTGGTTTTAATTTTACAATTTTGGTACTTAATTTCTATTAAAAATGACAAGACGCTAGTTCTGGTTGCCTTAAAATAGAATGCAATAACATCACGAATAGTTCATTTTATTGCACGTCCGATTTAGAGTTGAATATAATTGCGTTTGAAGTTCAATTTTAAACGCACTTTTCTAATGTTTAATTTTGTAGCATAAAATTTGCTTATTTTCACTAGGGTTTTGTTGCGCTATGTATGACATCCATTATAACGCGCCTTGTGCAATTATCTGTATCAGATGCACTAAAATGAATTATTGAACGCCACTGCATTTATGGACACAGTTCTAAACATTTGGTAAGAAGGACTTAATTGTAAGCTTAATGTAGTACGTTATGCATTGCGTTCTGCACCTGTTTTATACACAAGCAAAATAAAAGAGGATTTGTTTTCTAGCATTACTTTTTCTGAATTTAATTGTTCATGCTAAATTATCAATTCCTCATGTTTTAGAAACGAACGAACGTCATTCCGTGAAACTTTGTCAACAATGCTCCGTATTGGAGACGCTGCATCGTTTAACCAAGCATTTGTTAACTATATTCGAACGTTTAGCCAAAACACTGAACGTCTTTACATTGTGCTGGCCTCAATAAAATCTGTTGGTGACGAATTGCGTATTGAATTGCCAATTTCATTAAATGCCAATCGATATGAAGCAGATATTTCAAATCTAGTAACAACAACAACAACACAAATCATAAACACCGACGCCCAATCATTTTTCATGGACTGCACTACTGTCAACAATGTCTTGATTGAGGAAAATACACAGTAATTTTATTCACAAGTTACAATGTGTGCGCTCCGCAAACGCATCGACCTTAAAACGTTTTGAATACCCAGTAGATACGTCCATACTGTTAAATAATCTTTTAATCAGAACACTCATAACGAAACTTTTGTATTCAGTAAATGGTAGTTGCAACCTCGTTTCTTGTAAGGTCGTGAATATTTAGTCTTGTTTTTAACTGGAACATGTTTCTGTGTACGCTGAAAATTAGCGGTTGCGATGTTGCATGTCATGTAAAATTGTAAAGTTACAATTGTCCAACCATGTTTATTTTTGAAAACAGTGTATGGAATATTTTAGTTATCTAATCCAAAAACTTTCGTGTTACTTTCAGGACTGTAACTATACGTTAAGTACATTCCTAAAGCCTAAGCCTGCACATAAGACCAACACTATTGGGTTATCCATGTGATACTGTCTGCGCTGTTGTAAAGATTGTACCCAAATGCGAGTCACTAAGTTCCTAATTGCTACGTTTTTATGAATTATATATCCAAAAGTCCCAC
Source organism: Enoplolaimus lenunculus (assembly GCA_030248215.1). Taxonomy (NCBI): domain Eukaryota; kingdom Metazoa; phylum Nematoda; class Enoplea; order Enoplida; family Thoracostomopsidae; genus Enoplolaimus; species Enoplolaimus lenunculus. The sequence goes on from JASANG010002603.1 coordinate 11,963, forward strand.
ACACTATGTGTACACCCGGCTGACAACAGAGAGTCCCTCTGAACAGAGCATATTTTGTCACACTATGGCACATACAGATGTCTGTTTGTCATTACGTTATAGAAAGCACAGCTATTTCGTCCTGAGACTGTCAGAAGGGCATTCGCTTATTGCATGACACAACGTCTGAACGAAGGCACTCTGTAATGCGATTATACAGAGTCTGTGCGAAGGAACTTTTATAGGCAGACACTGTGTTCAAACAGTGTACATTGTCCCTACTCCCTCCGAGGAGAGTTCAAATATCCCAAAAACAGTATTGTTTTGAACCGCCCTTGCAAACAAGTGGGTGGACAATTTTTAGTAGCATAGACAGTATAACGTGAATGACTCACAACTCTAAGTAAAAATACGAAATAAAATCAAAACACATATTCCTTTGCAGTTCCACTGAAAAAACGGGACGGCCCTGACAGCAAATGTGAAATTTGATAAAATTATTGTGATTTGAAAGGTTGATATTTTTTTATTTAAATGTGAGGTTTTGTTTGGGGTTTTTTTTTGTGGTGGGTTTGTTTGTTTTTTTTTTTTTTTTTTTTTTTAAAAATTTTTTTTTTTTTTTTTTTTTTTTTTTTTTTTTTTTTTTTTTTTTTTGGTAAAAATAAAATAAGAAAGTGATAGTTAAATGATCAGGATGCGAGATTAAGTACTTTGAGATTAGCTTCGAAAAAACTTTAGCTTTCTTGTGGTTTTATAACTCAGATGATCTTCAATTGCACTAAACTTTCTGCAACCTAATAATTCTGTGTCATCGAATAAAGTCTAATTGGGAAATCAACACGTTAGAGAAACTCAAAATAAAATAAGTTTTGTAGAATATTCAATGTAAGTAATTGCGAAGTAGTGTCAGATAAGATTCAATAAAATAAAAGTCTTGAACAAACTGCTTATCAAGAAACTTCAAAATTGACTCAGTGATGTATTTGTCTGAAATTTTATGCAAAAATGAGTAATATGTATTTAAACTTCGATTTATCTTAATAATCTAATTATTTTATTGAGGGCTGGAAATGTTTTGTCCTATTAAATGAGTATTTCTGCTAAAATTGTATTATGTTGAAAAAATTCGTAGTTTTCTGCCATCATCACGTGTAGGACACTTTTTGTTTTTGACACTTTTCACATAGAGTAGATTGTGAGCAACTGTGGCAATGTGTATACGTGAATCAGTATACAATGTGTATTTTTGAACAATGAGTACGTGTATGAATAGTGAAAATTTCAAAGGGTGAGTTCTCATCTCGGTTCACTTGTGGCTCAGTGCTCACGATAAACTCGTGATTGTAATCCTGGGTTAAAATGTGTTCTTACACGCACGTCCAAAACGCTTTTGCGGGAATGCATGTAGTGTTTAAAGCGAGTGTCGGAAAAACGAGGAAAAAATGGCGCAAAGGATGGCGCTTGAAAAAAGCGCTTGACAAAGGCGTTAAAAAACACTGGGCAATTGGATCGGAAAAGTCGTTTTGAAAAAGAGGTGGAGAAGGGTTTAAAAGACGCTGGAAAAAGTGTCGGGCAAAAGGCCGTATAAAACTTCAACCCCATCGGCAAATTAAAAGCCTGGAGCAACAAGCAAGGGTGTTTCATATACCTATTAGGTCAGAATGGACTACTTTGTGCTTCAGCTTTGTTCTTGCGACTGTTTTGCACTTCGTATTTTCGTCTCAATGTTGTATCAGTTGTAACTGTTCAAAGTTGAAGCTTGTATTAACGAAGTTTCATATTCGAAAGGAATTTGAAAGAAGGTTTTTGCAAAGTCAATAAAAAGTTGATATTTGATTGAGTTTCAAAGGCATTGTATCAGAGAGGATAAATTGTTCACAAATCAAATTTTCTCTCTGGGTCAGTAAACTTGAATTTTAACATAGTTAGATCTGTAAAGTATTCAATTGAAAGACTACGTGTATAGTGACCTTTAAAAAAAATTGTGGATGTTCCGTTAATTCAAACCTGCTTGATCAGGTAAAATCAAGGTTGAGTCATTGCCAAAACTGACGATATTTCCCTCAGAGTGTTTAAATTCAAAAGAATAGTGCAACGTTGTGGAAAGTTTCAAATAATTTTTATGAAATTGTGGCAATGTTGCTGTCAGGCCGTCGTTTCAGTGAACTGCAAAGGAATATGTGTTTTGATTTTATTTCGTATTTTTACTTAGAGTTGTGAGTCATTCACGTTATACTGTTATTACTAAAAATTGTCCACCACTTGTTTGAAGGGCGGTTCAAAACAATACTGTTTTTGGGATATTTGAACTCTCTGAGGGAGTAGGGACAATGTACACTGTTTGAACACAGTGTCTGCCTATAAAAGTTCCTTCTAAAGACTCTGTAAATCCATTACAGAGTGCCTTCGTTCAGACGTTGTGTCATGCAATAAGCGAATGCCCTTCTGACAGTCTCAGGACGAAATAGCTGTGCTTTCTATAACGTAATGACAAACAGACATCTGTATGTGCCATAGTGTGACAAAATATGCTCTGTTCAGAGGGACTCTTGTTGTCAGCCGGTGTACACATAGTGTGTGGGACTTTTGGATATATAATTCATAAAAACGTAGCAATTAGGAACTTAGTGACTCGCATTTGGGTACAATCTTTACAACAGCGCAGACAGTATCACATGGATAACCCAATAGTGTTGGTCTTATGTGCAGGCTTAGGCTTTAGGAATGTACTTAACGTATAGTTACAGTCCTGAAAGTAACACGAAAGTTTTTGGATTAGATAACTAAAATATTCCATACACTGTTTTCAAAAATAAACATGGTTGGACAATTGTAACTTTACAATTTTACATGACATGCAACATCGCAACCGCTAATTTTCAGCGTACACAGAAACATGTTCCAGTTAAAAACAAGACTAAATATTCACGACCTTACAAGAAACGAGGTTGCAACTACCATTTACTGAATACAAAAGTTTCGTTATGAGTGTTCTGATTAAAAGATTATTTAACAGTATGGACGTATCTACTGGGTATTCAAAACGTTTTAAGGTCGATGCGTTTGCGGAGCGCACACATTGTAACTTGTGAATAAAATTACTGTGTATTTTCCTCAATCAAGACATTGTTGACAGTAGTGCAGTCCATGAAAAATGATTGGGCGTCGGTGTTTATGATTTGTGTTGTTGTTGTTGTTACTAGATTTGAAATATCTGCTTCATATCGATTGGCATTTAATGAAATTGGCAATTCAATACGCAATTCGTCACCAACAGATTTTATTGAGGCCAGCACAATGTAAAGACGTTCAGTGTTTTGGCTAAACGTTCGAATATAGTTAACAAATGCTTGGTTAAACGATGCAGCGTCTCCAATACGGAGCATTGTTGACAAAGTTTCACGGAATGACGTTCGTTCGTTTCTAAAACATGAGGAATTGATAATTTAGCATGAACAATTAAATTCAGAAAAAGTAATGCTAGAAAACAAATCCTCTTTTATTTTGCTTGTGTATAAAACAGGTGCAGAACGCAATGCATAACGTACTACATTAAGCTTACAATTAAGTCCTTCTTACCAAATGTTTAGAACTGTGTCCATAAATGCAGTGGCGTTCAATAATTCATTTTAGTGCATCTGATACAGATAATTGCACAAGGCGCGTTATAATGGATGTCATACATAGCGCAACAAAACCCTAGTGAAAATAAGCAAATTTTATGCTACAAAATTAAACATTAGAAAAGTGCGTTTAAAATTGAACTTCAAACGCAATTATATTCAACTCTTAATCGGACGTGCAATAAAAATGAACTATTCGTGATGTTATTGCATTCTATTTTAAGGCAACCAGAACTAGCGTCTTGTCATTTTTAATAGAAATTAAGTACCAAAATTGTAAAATTAAAACCAGTCACAAACCGAATTGACTGTTAACTTTTACTGCGGAAAATGTAAGCCCTTCATTTCTAATACTGGTTGCAAAAAAATTGTGAGCAGTTTTTTACATAGATTTTATATAGTATGATCGATACTACATTACTCGACGCGTTTCGTATACCTAGGTGTAAGAAAACATAGCAAATACGACCACAGTTGTGCTTCAATAATTCGTGATTGCACTAATAAATGAATTTTGACAAAAACTGTTTGCATTTAGTTCAAACCTTGATTACGGAACAATATAATTAGAAAATAATAGAAACGAGCGTTTTACCTGACTTGAGTATCAAAATAGACAGTGTCTGCGGATTCACACGCTGTCATATACGCATCACCATCTGTTGTTGTAATCAGGTCAACGTAAGATTGACGGAAAACTGCCAAATCACTGATTGGCGCGGTGAAATTAAATATGAACCCGGATGGATTTATGCCATAAAGTTCCATAAAGTTATATGACCACTCTGCATAAACAATTGATTCACGAATATCCATGAATGAAAATAGATCAATCATTGATTGTTGGAATGTTCTCGTTCCCGTAATCTAGGGGTTAACATTCGTTGCAGATTGATTTGGAGCTGCCTGTTGCAAAAGCACATGTATTCAGGATACATTGCTTCTGGTTATTTGGACAAATATTAAGGAGTGAACTTAACGAAACATCCAAAATTTGAAATACGAAAACTATTCGATGTCTCATCGCTAGTTATTAGATGAAATATATAAATTACTTTTGTTTGAGTTTTCGTTTATCATTAATCACTTTTTCAGTTTGTAAGGCACATTGATACTCAACTATTCTTGTATTTTATGTAATATTGTCGTCGA
>JASANG010001250.1:0-16648 GCA_030248215.1 Enoplolaimus lenunculus
GTTTTACGACATGGTTTTGGTGTTTACAGCTTTAGAATATATACAGCTAACTGTATTTGCTAGGGTTTTACTGAAGTTTTATTAACGCAACGTAAACTATATTAGCTGGACTATAATGTTTTGCAGAGGCTTTCACAGTTTACGGCTACATCCGGCAGTAATGCATTGATGGACCGCTTTCGCTCGTTTGTTGCCCGCCATCCACCCACGTCAAACTCCGGTGCTGGGTCATCAAGTCTTTCTCGATCGTATACACCGTATTGTCGCCCGTCGGCAATGGTTCTTGACCCTTTAGTCCCCCTGGTGATAGTTGCATCTGGGATATCAGCCTTAGCCATCTGGGATTGGCAATCTGGAACGTATCTGGGTTCGCTGTCCTTGCCAGTAGGTGCCTTTAGTAATTTCAACGTGCCACAATCCAGTCATTTTCAGCATTCCAGCGGCGGCGCTTTTGGTATGACGCACGATCGACGTAAATCAGACTGTGATGCGATCGGAAATGGATATCTTCCGGTAGGCAATGCTTGGGGTGGCGCGGTAAACGAAACAATATGTGGACTTCATTTGATCAATCCGTTGAACGACGCAATGTTGATGACAGTGACTATTTCGGGTGGAATTCATGTTTGGGAAGCGGATTGCGTACGACGGCTGTACGAAGACTGGGTTCCGAACAACAGTAGCTACGGCAACAATTATACGGGAAAGTTATCTGCGGGTGCAGTAGGATTCGCAGCTTCGACACTTTCATCGTCCAAAACGAAAGCCCACCACGGAATAGGCGGCAGCGGACTGGTGAGAACTAGTTCGGGAACAAATTTGATATCGGCGTCTGGGTTGTGCGGATCCTTAAGTCAGTTGACAGCGGCGGGTGGTAGCAGTTATTTGGGGGATCAATCTCTATGTAACAGCGGAAGTAGGGGTGCTTTTGGCAGTCTGGAATGGGCTGCTGGACGAGGCGGAACCAATAGTTCAAGTTGTGACTATACAAACGTTGCATTGGTGACTAGTTGGAATGTGAACGCAGACGAATCACAATCGAGCTGGAGTCCGTCGTACGGAAATTATGCTGCGTTTCAGGGCGCGTCAAGTTTGGCGCCAACAACGGTAACACACTGGGAACAAGATACTGGAACGTTGTTGGCGTCCGGTAGGTTCAAACGTGTCAGAGGATATCAAAACAATACCGGAACCGAATACTTCAGTATCCGGCAACTGTTCAGCGATAAATATCCGGCAATGTAAAATACGGGAGCCGGATTTAGATGTCAATTTTTTGACCGGAGCCGATGTCGGATATCTGATAGTACTCTTCAAGTCAGCTATGAAGGGTTTTTTAAGATTTACAGGTACAGAGAAATATTCGAGATGTGTGACAGTTATATTTTTCTGTGTTTCGAAGTGCTCTTAGGATTTACAATATGAAAGATTAAAATGTATTTTTTGTACAGTATATACTCACACTAATATTGTATTTACAGCCGGTACAGCTTGGTTTCACACCTCATGATGCTGATGCTAACACAGCTAACTCGTTTAGTCGTAGTCAAAGGGAGTCATAAATTTAAAAAATTCATTTTTAGCTCACAGATGACGAAATTATAGCTAAGATCTCATTTAGATAAGATTACGACATTTTATTTGCCGTATGTCTCTGTGCATGAACTTTGCTACTGGAATTTTTATTATTTTAAACAGTTTTATTTGTCTGTGTTCTCATGATTATCGCATTAAACACTGCGTTCCATAATTTACTCGAGATAACGAGTTCGTTAAGCATTTGCAGACTCTAGCATGTACGTATCCGACTCTTGTAAAGTTTCTTCCACACACTTTGGCATAGGGGTAGGAAAATCTTTACCTATTCCTTAATAGCAAATTGCTCAAATCGTAACAATCCCATCTTCAACATTTACAGGCAACAGTAAGTCGATCAGCATATGGGACGTTCAACAGGAGCGTCGTGTTCAAAGTTTACCATTGTCATCGCTTCCACCTGCACATCATCAGTTGTCGCTGCACAACATGTCGGTGGGTTCGAGCTCGTCGGGTTTAGCCAGTGGCGTTAATATCCGATGTCGAACGCTAACATCAGCGCATAGTTCAGTTTCCGGTTGTCGCCTAGTAGCAGCCGGATGTAGCGACGGTTCTGTACGTTTGTTTGATCGCCGATTGCCAGCTAACGAATGCTGTGTCATGCTGTATCATGACTTGAAATCGCCAATTGTCAACGTTGCGTTTACTTCTGGGTTTGATACGATGACGTCATCATGCACCACCACAAGAACAGGTGTTAATCTCGGATCCGGAAAGGGTGGAGGTGGCGGATACGGTAAGCTGATCGCAGGCGCAAGCGACGGAACGCTATGCGTCTGGGATCCAGCGTGCTATCCGTATGTGGACGTCAGGGTTGCGGTATCACTTGACGGTAATGAACAGTTGAGCGTCACGCTGGGAGATGACAGTAGTTCGGCTGGACAACGCCCCACAGGGGTCACGGGTGGAATTTCACCGCCTTACTTTGGCTCAGACGCTAGTTCTGCTAGTAGCAAATACAGACCGCAACCGCAGAATTCCGGAGGCCGTCTGACTTCAATGACAGTTCATCCTGGATCGGGAACGATTGCTGTAGGCTGCTCTATATCTGGATCAGGTAGCCATCATCATCATTCTTCAACGAGTCATTGTGTTCAATTGTTAGATGTACTGGGCGTTAAAAGTGGACGAAAGAAGCCACGGCGTTTGAGCGTATTTCGCTATCACGAAGGTCTGTTAGGGCAGCGTATGGGTGACGTGGTTGCGCTGGCTTGGCACCCTGTATCATTGAACTTGGGCTCAGCTTGCTCGGACGGGGTGGTATCGGTCTATTCGGTCGACGACTGAATAGTTATGTGATTGCATTGTGCGCTGATTTGGACTAAGGTAATTGCATAGTGCCATTCTGGATTTGTGACGGCAAGGGTCGTGTGGCCTAACGGGTAGCAGGCAATGTGCTATTATTGATGATTTGATAGTAGATAGATACGTCTATATACGTCTACAGTTATTAATTTGTGAAATCCTCAAATATTTTGAGCCCCTTTTCATTCTCGCGTTTCATTCTCGCGTCACCTAGAGGATAAGTTTGAATCTCAGCCATAAGTTCAAATTTAAACTATATTGGATCTTTAACGAAATTCCGGATTTCGTTCGTTTTTGTTTGAAATCGTATAACTTATTTGAACATTTGGTTGCCCGTTTTATAAAATCCTTTGATGCGTTTATGTATTTAGTGTGAATTGCACAGCTGCTTGTGATGCAGTATGAAATTTATACGTGGTAGGTTTAGACTACATTGGGAAGGCTTCGATTTTTGCTATACATAAATGCGGTGCGGCAAATACAGCATGGTTTACAAGAAAAAATAATTGATTACTGCAAATAACATTTTTATAAGGCTAAGAATTTGGCCTTTAACATGAAATGCAGTTGCTGTTTTTGCAAAACCGGAGTTCCAAATTATAATTGGTACGCAATAAATACATGAACCGGGTGTCGATTTTTCCGGAACTGTAGTCTGGGATTTGATCGCACACTGGTGGTGTGGTTAAGAAAAAATTGTGCCACTGTTGACAATGTTATGATTTATTTAGCCATTTGCACTACGTTGTTCTCACAAGCTTAAGCAGTAACTTAATTTTAAGCCCTGCTCTAAGTTATGCTGAAATTATAGGAATCTGTATCCCTAAGTAGAGATTGTTAGTAGATAGAATCTATAAGTCTTATTAGACACTATAAAATATACCAAAAGAGGAGAATGACCTGAATGCTCAAATATCCTTTGGACAGACAAAAATATCAGTCTTCCTTATTGGGATCACTACAGTATCTGACAATGAGTGCTGTTCAGTTTTTAACGTTTTTAACTTTGCGATATTAAAATTATAGCATCGCTGTCACTCTTAAGCTGCAGAATATTGGCTCATGTTGCTTCGAGTGTGGAACCAGTTTTCGCGGGACTATAATAGAGTAAGCTCAAACTTTAGACTGGTTTTTGCATAGGCTCCGTTATAATCTTACCTTTAAGCTGAGGCTTCTCGAAGTAACATTTGTCAAAATATTCATTGTTACTACTCTAGACACATCGGAACCAACGATAGAAGTTTGAAATTTTTGCTCGTTTATGGCTTTTGTCGGTTTTATGCATATCACTTTTTGACAGGACAGTAACAAATTATGTATGCTGCTCTCTAGTTGTGATTATATATGCTTATTCATACTGTTGTTGTACTTGTATAGTTTATACTTAATTTATTAAATTTATTTCTTTTTCTGGGTCTTTTGATATTAACAATATATGTAAATCAAGTGGTCCATTAAAGTTAATGAACAATTTCATGCGTATATTTAAACCGATAGCAAGAACAAAGTGAGATGCAAAAGGAAAAACAAACGATTACTGAGCAGGGCATAACCGGAGATCTGCCTCCGGTTCCGGCAGAAAATCGGCCTCCAGCTCCTTTAAAATTTTTGCCGGAGGTTCCGGCAATTTTGGTACTAAAATTTTGCAAAATTTCTCTGTTTGTTCTACTTTTGTCGCAATTTTCAGTAAAAATTTCCGAAAATTCGCAGATAATTAACGTAAAACCAAACAAATTAACAACATTGCAGATTAAAATTAACTAAAACCTACGCATAAGCCTAAGCCCTAGCCTAACCTAAGCCACAGCCTACACCTAAGCCTTACCCGAAGTCCGTAAAATAGCCTAAGCCTTAAAAAGAAGATGACTTAATCATACTAAATATAAAACATATGTCTGTTTGTTGTTTCGGGAAAGCGGAACGGCCCTCAGAGTAACATGGGCCACAAACTTTAGCAAGCCTACTTTTACATATAACTTACTAGAGTAGACGCCTGTTCGGAATAAAAACCTTATTGTAACATGAAAATTAGAAGTAAATATGTGTTTAAGACGACTAAAATTTATTAATGAATCGTTGTCGATTGCGCAAAATAAAGCTCTGAACAAACGCGTAACAACGACATTTAGAGCATTATATAGCAACTGCTTTTTAAACGTTCAAAATATTGGCTTTCTATACCGCCAAGCTCGATTATCAGATGTATGGCCCGAATCTATTTGAAAGTGAAGCGGCAGCCAAATTTGGTGGGAACGGCCCTCAAATGCCACCAGTGTGGACGCCCTTGTAACAATATTTTCCTTGGGAAACGGAAAAGTGGAGGACCTATATATTTTCGCAGGAAATACGGACAAAATGGACTATATTTTTTGTTGAGATTCATTTCACCATGGGGCTGCCGCACCCTGCACCCCCTGCGCTTGGAAGGAGCCTAATGGGGGGGCTGCCGCCCCCAAAGCACCATGCACGAAGCGATTTTGGCAATCAAACCAAAAGTAATTATAACAACAAATGCTGTTCTCCGGCACTACTGCTGTCCCGCGGAAAAACGGAACGCCCCTGAAAGTAACATGGGCCGTCCCAGCTGTCATCGCTGTGCCAGATGCCCCCCTCTCCCAGCTGTAGCCGCTGTCCCGACTCTCTATTGCAGTCCCACAGAAAAACTTTCCGTCCCTGATCTTTAAACTGGCCAATGCAATTAATAGGAAATAAACAGATATCAAGGATTTGGCTGAAGAAATTGAGGAATTATTAAACTGTAAAAACCGGTTTTTGAAAGTTTATTTAAAGTTCTGTTGCTTTTCTGTGGTTCAGTCTGAATGTTATGATTATAGATGGGCACCAGATATCCGGATATGTATCCGAAATGAAATATGTATCGAGATATCCGGATGTATCCGGATATCCGAAATACTATTGTTTAAAAAATATAAAATATTGCATTGTTTCATCTGTACAGTAGCTGAGCTGACGAAAAGAAATTCCGTATTCAAACGTCAGTCAGAATATTGGACTAACTTCTTGACGGTGACTGCTAGAAAAGTTTTTATAATTCAGTATGATATTGAAAACATTTGTTCTCTTACATCTTGTTGGATACTATCAAGCTCGGTCCTACGGTGGACCTTGTGTATAAAAGTAGTTTAGTATTCGAATGCTCCGTCTTTTTGGTTTGAGATAAATTATACGTATACTTAAGGTGACGCTGAACTTTTGATGACGTCCGGCGCCGTCCATCACCTTACCGCACTATCGCAAAGCGCATGAATTTTTACATGGCATCGCATAACAATTCCTCTGGCGCTGCCGTACGGCGTCAGACGTCGCCATACGACAATTATAGCGCCACCTTTATCTATTACAAAATTAAAAAATTTTCTACCGCTTACAAAATTTATGTATTAACTGTTAACATGTATATGTTAGCTTATAGTTGTTCCGTTTAGACAATAAACAGCTTCATTCGTATGATGCAAAAAGAGCTTCTTAATAGTCCTGGTTTTTGTTTCGTAAAGTTACATTTTGTCCGGTTAGAAATTTTCATGTGATATAATGATAAGGTCGTACTTTAGAATTTCCCCCCTTTGAAAATTTGGTAAAAAAGCGATAAGATCCCTTACAATTTTGTCCCTCTGAAAGTTTTTTGGTGAAAAATTGCGTTTCAGAACATTTACCCGCTCGCTCACCCGGCAAAAATTTCTGGACCCGCCGCTGAAAGCGAGCGCCGTGCCCGAGATGGCGCTAGTGTTATTGACGCTGCGAAACATGTGAATCGGATAACGTCTGAACCTCATTAAACTGTTTTGCATCGAGCAACAGTACATACAAAAGTGTAAAAAGTGTGTTTGTCTCTTGTTTTTGTTTCTAAGCGCAATATGGAAGCAAACGTTAGCAGCGGCGGGGGTGAACGCCAAGTGGTAGCTGCGGTCCCATTGTTCCCTATGCGATTTTTATTATACGAAGTAGGTACAATACGTATAGTTACCTTTTAAAATTTTGCAGCTGTACAAAGTTTATTTGAAATTGTCTCTGTAGGATCTCAACTTGCACACCGTAATGTAACATTACCTGTCACTCAAGGTATAGTAACTTTTTTGACTTATTCATACTTCGGCTCGCAAATTTGGTATTTTGTTGTTGTTAACTTAATTCTTTGTGTCCATCAAAAAATTTGCGATTACTTTATATGCGGCTTGGCGTTATTTTATCAACATTCGGGTAATGTGCGTGTGACTTTTGTGTTGAAAAATGCTGTAATGTCCGCCAAACAGTTAGGATAGCTGGAACATCTACCACGGGGACTAAGAAGCAGGAAGATGCACCAAAAAAAATATGTGTTTTTGCTACATTTGATTTTTTATAAATCATTGGAGCGAGCTTTGTGGGAACGAAAAGGCATGTTGAAAAGAAAATGGGTGGATGATGTTTGTTTAAAATTTTTTGCGCTGTAAGATCTATTTGTAGTCTGGAATATATATGACGTTCGTAAATCAGTACACCGGAATACTCAGATCTAAGTATAACTGTCACTCGGTGGACTATGAGTAGCTAAGAAATCAAATCGGACATAAAAATATCTTGAAGCATGATAAACGAACAAAAAAAGCGTCCTGTAGGCTTTGGTTTATTTGATAGTTAAGCTGAATACCACCAACCGTCTGCCTTGACATAGCATTGCCATTGTACGTAGTTGCGTACTTATGTGCGTTATGTTTATAGATGGGCACCGGATATCCGGATATGAAAAATATTCGTATATGTATCCGAAATGAAACGTGTATCCGGATATCCGCCGTATATCCGAAATGCTTTTGTCTAAAAAAATTTTGGAATATTTTGCATGGTTTCACCACCAAAGTAGCTGGAGCTGACGAAAAAATTCTGTATCCAAACCTCAGTCACAATATTAAACCACATTCTTGCATAATTGTTCCATGATGATACATACCAATATTCAAAAAACTTCAGATTAGCGTAATATTTATAGGTAAAATGACTTCGTATGGTGTGTCCTTTATTGAATTTCGGAGATTGTTACTTTTAGGGGTGTAACAGAAGATTAAACGTATCCCTAAGCCTAAGCAAAAATTGTAATAATAGAAACCTCTACGGCCCTAAAAGTAACATGGGCATGAGTTTCTGTAGAGTTCGATATACGGCTGGGTTTCACAAAGGTCTAGCTTTATCCGTAATTCAATGCAACGCTAAATTACCTCTGGGACGTTTTAGCGGCTTTATTTAACACAAAGTTTTCCTGGGCTAAGACTTCGTGTATCCGAGAATGATGATAGCAAGTTTACTGAGAACAGTATAATATAGATTACAGATGAACACCGGATATCCGGTCCGGATAAGAAAAATGTCTTTGGACCCCTACCTTACAATTTGTCCCCACTCCCCACATAAATTTTTTGTGATAAAAAGATATGGTCATTCATTAACTTACAATTTGTCCTCTCATCATAATACTTTCGTTATAAAATAGGGTCCTACCTTATAATTTTCCCGCTAAGAAAATTTTTTGGAGAAAAATTGCGTTTCAAAATATTTACCATCCCGCCCATTTAGAAATTTCTTTATCCGCTGCTGAGACCGCGACACCAGTATAAAACATGATCTGACGTTTGTACGACTTAGCGTAAGTGTATTTCAATCCGGTTCTTTGTTCTTGGAACTAAAACGATTCAAGTATATATAGTTCGAGGAAAGGGTTATATTCGATGGAATCTCTATTGCAGTGGTTTAAATAAGGCAAAGGACAAGCCAAATCAACTCAATTTTAAGTTGTCAGCGCAAGTATTTATTTAGTAGTCTGTTGCAATCTTCTAAACTGAATACCCAGAACTATTGAGGTACTGTAGTGACTGACCCGAATAAGAGGGGGACTGATATTTATTTGACCTCGAAAGAGGGTACCCCCTGTTATTCGGTTACGGACTTTGTTTATTTTTATCCCGTCCTCCGCCACACTTCGTTACACATATATCCGGTATTGTAAACCAACCCTTGAATTGAATGTTTATTTGCCTTGTATCAAAAGCTTTAGCCATAATGCAAGGTTATTATTAGGAACGTACTTTGAAAACTTAAGTACGCTTCAAAGTTTTGAGCTCACCTTTATTTGGTTCTGGAGCCATTTATGCGCTACAATTAGGAGTAATTGACATTTATGGAAGATATGAAAAAATATCCGATGCCCGTCACTAATTATGTTGTGTACACGTCGAAGTAACATAAATTTTGGATGCATGTTTTATTTTGATTTAGATTTGCCTTTGCCGAAGAATTGTATGATAAATTATGTAACGTACATTTTTACTGTGAGGTATTATGGTAAGTGGGTTTGATGTGGATCACTTTGCAAAAATTTACCAATCACCATTTAAAATTAAAAATCAGCATTGAACTTTCTTGTTAGAGTAAGACGTGCGATCAACTTTGAGACAAAAATTAAAGAGCACTCGTTTAAAGCGCAATTCCAGGTTTACAGCGATACAAAAATCGGCCAATGTTACATATAGAGCCGTAAAAGTAGATTAAGCGTATTCGTAAGCCTAAGCGTTGCAAAAGCGTAAGCCTAAGCAAAAAATGTAGTCTAGAATGTAAGCCTACTCTTTTTACAGGCTCACCAGAAACCTGGACGGCCCTAAACGCAACATGGGCCCAAAAAGCAATATCGGATGTTGTACTATGTGATGTACATAATATAATCAAGCAAAATTTATGGAATTGATTACACTTCGGGGGTGATCCAGATTATGCTCAATTACTTTGGTCCTAGTATATCCGTGGCATAGCCTAAGCAAGAACCTACTCTATTGCAGTTGGCGGAAACACTCTATGCCCCTTATGCATTGCATAGAAGCATGAAGTCTACATGGTGCGCGACAAAATTCATACAGACCATAGCGCAAGATGAAGTAAAAATTGTATGGTGTTATTTTCATGGCGAAACAATCGTTCTTTTAGTGTCCATCTGTCCACGTATAAATCAGGGGTGCACAGTTTTCCACGGGACTGCTACGGAGGAAGCAAGCTTTACGCTATTTTGCTTAGGTTTAGGTAGGTATAGGTTAATCCTTGCGCTTAGGCTTGGAAATATGCTTATATTACTGTTACAATCATGATCTATACACGGGCCGTGTAATATAACCCTGAATCACTTCAATTGTCATCCTTTCACTAAATACATTAGCGCCGATCCTGCGCGCACTTGGCAGTCGCAATACAGCGGAACTCTAATCACAGTTGGAACGTATCGTGGACTGTTTGGATTGTTAGAAATATTTTTAAGAATTTCAACTTTACGAACATGTTGGCGGCATTCTGCGTAACCTGGAAAAATACTAAAAATTTAAATGTATGGTCGACGACACTGAATCCTTTCTTCAACAGAAATTTAGGGTATAATGTTAAAAATTAAACTTGCTACTTCGTATCGGAAATAGGCTGTTATATATTCGCCGATTTCTATGCTAACATGGGTTGTTCGAATAAGAGGGGGGAGATCATTCAAGGTTATACTTGAGAACGTATATACGTTCAAAATTTAAGTACGCTTTATGGTTCCGAACTCAAATTATGTGGTCCTGCAGTCATTTATGCGCTACAATTAGGGATAATTATTGACATACGGACTCTTTACTAGGGATACGCACTCCAACTGATTGGGACTCAAAATGGGCACCCCCTCTTACTCGATCACTACAGAAGACGCCATGTTCGGAGATAGTTTTTGTAGACCAATCCGGTTAGTTTTAATATAGAACTAAGGTTCTAAACTTAGGTACATTTGTTATTTTATAGATAAGATCGATGAAACGGTGAATAACAATAAATATACAGTTATATTGTACATCTTTTAGAGCACGGTGTATTTTTATTGCAGATTTGGTAAATCGGCTAGCTTATTCCTTTGGCTTTTTGCCGATGGTTCTGTTCTGGTGGTTTAGTACTACAGCTATTTGAAATTCTCGACTGGGGGAAGCCCCCAATTGGAATTAGTGCGTGTGTCATAATTTTCATTTAGTTGAAAACTATCTGGATATTTATATGAAAAAAACGTGTATTCCGATATCCGAAATGCTATTGTGTAAATAATTTTTTGTAGGTGGAGCTGACGAAAAGAAATTCTGTATTCAAACCTGAATTATAATGAACCACATTCCTGCATAATTTCATGATGATTTAAAATTTTAATTTAACATGCCAAAATTAAAAAATACAGTTTAGCTTGATATTTATCGGAACAATGACTTCGATTTTTAAATCCGTCAAGTACTAAACGAAGTACCCTTGCTAGAAACAAAATCTACATATATACATATGCCAAGTCGCGTTGCAAGATTACGTATTGGGCGTCATTTTATTTTGTGTGCTTTTTATTTAATAAGACGCCAAGCCTAACTGAGTATGATGGTAAGTAAAAGGCTAGCTTGCAAATCTGGTAATATTTGAAGGGCATATTTGAATTTCCCATGACACAGAACCAGGATGTAACCGGATATCCGTTTCCGGTCAAAATAAGTGTCCGTTTCCGCTATAGAAATAACGGAAATTCTGTTATGTGTACGTCCAAAATTAGTTCTAATCACGTTTTTATTTTGCAATTTTTTATTACAAATGTGCTGGAATTGTTCGAAATGAAATAAAAATTATGAAATTCATTCAAAATCTTAAAAATTTCGATGAATCCGTTGTTTTTTCTTTAAAATTTTTAAAAACCCGGTGAACATTTGCATGCCTGTTTAGTATTGGCAGAAAAATAAAACTTCTTTGAAATTTTTATACCTCAGTATCAGGGTACAACCGGAGGTCTACCTCCGGCTCCGGCTTCTCCGGCTCCGGTAGAAAATCCGGCTCTGGCTCCGGCTCCCGTACAATTATTGCCGGAGGTTCCGGTAATTTCTGTAGTAATCATAATTTATCAAAATTTATCTGTTTAGCGCGTTTTGTTTTATTTTTGCCATAGTTTTTAGGAAAGAATTTCCGAAATTTCGCAGAAAATTTGCGTTCAACCAAACACCTTAACAACATATATATAGCAGATATTGGCTAAAATTAACTACCCTGCTCAATATCCGTTTTCCATTTCCGTTATTTTGATCACTATCCGTTTTCGTTATTTAGGTCTTTACCTTGCAATTGTCCTCCCTAGAATGTTATTGTGCAAAAAATGATTAGGTCTCTACCTTACAATTTTACCCCCGCAGAAAAATTTCTGGTGAAAAATTGCGATTCAAAACATTTGGCAGCCTGCCCCCGTCTGAAATTCCTGGATCCGCCGGTAAAAGCAGAGCATAAATAAAAGTCACATGGACTGATGTTTGTACGATTTAGCGAAAGTATATTATAATGTGGTTCATTCTTCTTGGAACGTAAAACGACTCATATATAGTTCGAGGGAATGGTGACATTCGACAGAATCTCTGTTGCAGTGGTTTAAATCAGACCGAGACAAACCAAGTCAACACAATCTCAGGTGGCCAACGCAAGTATTTATTAGTCAGTAACAATCTACAAATGCGGGGTTCACGTTATAAATCGGGCAGCCCGGAACACATTTGTCCCATGTTGATTCGACGTCAACATAAAATTTTGCGACCTATAATGACTGGGTAATATGACAAAATGTGAATGTCACATGATATTTGCATGCAAATCAATGATCTCAAACGATCATCGTATTCAAGTAGCCATGAGTCATATGATATTACGTGAAATTTATGCGCATCGTGATATTCCCAAATTCATTCACTAATAAAATAGTAAAAAGTTATGATTCATGTTGCATGAAATGATTTCGAAGGCTGAACTAGCTTTACTTTAGTACAGATTACATGAAGTCCACAGATGATATTGTCGGACAATATTTCGAATGCCATATGATACAGCAGTACAAACAGTAAATGTCACATCAAAAAGCAGACAGTTAAAATTTTTTTAATTTCATAGCGGTTGAACTAGCAGACAAAGTTTGACCCGCTATTGTAATAGGTACAAAACCCGTGCCCGGCTGCCCCGTTATAACGTGAACCACCGCATAAACCGAATAACCAGTACGCTCAAAGCAATCAGCTTGTGGGTCAGCGTACTTCCAAGTGTTTGAGAAACGAAAGTTGAATTTTGGAAACCCAAAAAAAGCAAAATCGATTTTCGGATGTTCGGATATCCGAAATAGAAAATTTAATTTTGGATATCCGGATAAATATCCGGCAAGAATTGCTGGATATG
This sequence comes from Enoplolaimus lenunculus, assembly GCA_030248215.1. Lineage (NCBI taxonomy): Eukaryota > Metazoa > Nematoda > Enoplea > Enoplida > Thoracostomopsidae > Enoplolaimus > Enoplolaimus lenunculus. The sequence goes on from JASANG010001250.1 coordinate 13,135, forward strand.
CGGATATGAAAAAATATCTGATGCCCATCACTAATTGTGCAATGCTTCACAATTACATAAGCACTAGAGAGGGTGGAGTCGGTTGGTGGTTTAGACGCCGTAGTTCATGAATAAAGAAGTGTTTTGAGACGGCAACAGAGGGATTTAATATGAAATTGTATTGCTTCCAGGGTGTTAACCGGACATCTGTTTCCGGTAAAAGTCCGTGTTGCTTCCGTTATATAAATTCTGGAAATTCTCTCGTTATTTATACGCTCAAAATTACTTTAAATCACGTATATGTCGCATTTTATCACTTCAGAAGCATGCTGCAATTTTTCGGAATGATCTAAAAATTACGAAAAATTTCGGTGCGTCTAAGCCTTTTTGGAGATTTTGCACTGCGCATATATGTTAGAATCGTTAAAGACTGCACACAGTGTCTGTGTTGCTCGTGTATTAATTGCTCATAGTATACACTATGAGTGAAAGGGTTAAAGTTTAGAAAGCTTGGTGAAAGCTTTCGTGCCTCAATTAGTTTTGCTGAAAAATGTAACATATACGAAACGTTATACTTCAATATCGATCTCCGTTATTTTTGCTATCCGTTTACATCATGATAGTTTCTCGCTCACTACGGTCGCCAATTGTTTAAAATTGAGTTTAAATCCTGGCTGTGAGCCTTGCGCATTACCCAGTTTTAACACCCTAGTTCCAAGAAAGAGCTCTGAATAGGTGTCCGAGCCAACTGCGGAGCGTGACCAACCTCACATCCCGCCAAACAATTAGATCCGTTACTGCTAAATAGTTCTAAGTTTACTTTTAGGGTGGAAACCCAAGGCACGGACCGGGCAGAATGTGGCCTCCCCCAATTCAAAGTTTTCCGTACGCCATTGTGCGTCACTTGAGGTAATTGTTTAGTTGCATTATAGTTCATGAAACCAAATTGTATACTTTAACATGACATTTCTACCTAAGTCACAAAAATATTTCAGCTGTACACTATAAGACATCCTACTGAAACAAAACACAATCAAAATATTACGCAGTGGAGTCTTGCTTGGGCGCCTATCGAACAATAGTTGATTTTTGCATCGATCAATACGAATCGAGTGCTTTCAGATTCCGTGCTGTAGTCACCCGAATAAGAGGGGGTAATAAGAGGGGGGAGGGTCCGCATTTTGAGACCCAATCAATAGGAGTCCGTATCCCTAATAAGAGTCCGTAAGCGAATAGAGTCCCTAAACCCCAATAATTAGAGTCTATAAATGTGAATTATCTCCAATTGTACCGCATAAATAACTCCAGGACCAAAACTTGAGTATGAAACTTTAAACCGTACTTAAGTATTAAAAGTAACATTCCAAAGTATAACCTTGCATTATCGCTCAAGCTTTTGATGCAAGGCAAAAGACGTTTAATTCAACGGATAATTCCAATACCGAATATATATCAGTAACGATAACAGTTCGTAAACGAATAACAAGGGATACCTTCTGGGGAGGCAAAATAAATATCTGTCCCCCTCTTATTCGGGTCACTACAGTATCTATATTCAAATGCAACGTTGATCTTAATGAATCGTTAAACTTTAAACAAATGAAGAGACTAAATAAACTCACGTGACAAGCAGGTCTTATCGTCGCCTGTTTTGTAATCGCACGTTTGCATGTTGATGTACTTAGGATAGTAATTATCAGGCAGCACGCCGTATTCCCAACAGCTCGAACACAATCCCACCATATCAGATTTCCTGTCGATTATTGATCCTTTCCGACGACAGTTAAATCGGAATCGTTGTACAACTGCAATAAACTTATGTTCTATGCTTTACCAGGGGTTTTCAAGTTCATTTAGTGCCAAGAATTACTCTTGGACTTTTGTAAATGCACTTAAACTGTGCTGCTCTTGGATAATCTTGGAGCCTCGAATACTATGGTGTCTCGCACAAGAAAGGGAATGAATGTTTTGGCTACCCACCATCAGCTATTCGGATTTACTTACGGACTATTATTTTAGCATCTGTTTAATCCTCGATCTTGTACGTCATTCCCTATAATTTAAAACTTACATTGACTCAAAATTTCATCTAATTCTTCAACTACTGGCGTTGCTGCTAAGCGCTTTTGTCGGTTCCTTTGAGACGAATCAACCGTTGGCAATGAATCGAGTACTAAAGCAACTCAAGTATACTCAAATATAAAACGCAGCATATTTTGCATTTAACCATGTTTGTAATGTCAGTGAGTAGGGTTGGGGACCGTAGAGAAAACCAACGGGAAAAACGGTTTAGTTTTGTTTTTCCATTTTGGTCCGATGGGGTGGAAAAATGGAAAAACAGAAAAATCTTTTTATAAAAAATATGTTAATCTATGCAAATTTACTTACGGAAAAACAAGGACAAAACGGCATGGAAAACTGTAAGAAATCGGGTATGTTAAATCCTCCATCCGAAACGAGTTTCGCATTATGTGTCAAGGACGCTGTTTTGCGATATTTTGTATGCGTTGAAGACCAGCGCGCCGCAAAAGAATTTGCGCCAGAAGAAAACCCGCGCCGTCCTACCGGCGGCGCCCGAACGCAGCCGACGCGCATGCACCCCCTCCCCGGCCCAACCCAAGGCCACCCCTCCATGCAATGTCTACTGAAAATGAATGCAGTATGCAAAAAGGGCTATTTTAAACAACTAAAAGAGTGTAAACGCGCATGATAAAAATGTTTAATGACTTTTCCGGTATTAACGCCAATCGCTGTACAAAATGGAGTTACTGCAGTGCAATGAAATCGCGGTATGTACCAGGGTGCATTCAGAGGTGAAAAATATCGGAGCCGGAGGTGAACAAATTTTGCCGGAGCCGAAGGTGAAGCCGGAGGTGAGATGGAATTTAGTTAAAAAATGTTTCATTTTCTAATTTAGCAAATATCTATGAGGTGTTGGTTAATCTTTCGGTTTTTGCGCTTATTTTTTACGAACTGCGGTAATTTTTCATCAAAATTCCACGAAAACTAAAAGGGAACGCAACAAACAAATTTTACAGAACTATGCTAAATTTTACTGTCGAATTTTTCGTAACTCCGGTAGGAGTCGGAGCCGGATGTCGTTTTTGCCGGAGCCAGAAGCAGACTTACGTTGCACCCTCTTATGTAAGTTCGTATGTACACTGTTAAAGTTGTATTATTCCAAGCGTAGAATAAAACTGGGTAAAAAGTTCTAATTGTATTGCGAAATTTATGTGCTGTAGTGACACGAATATTAAGAGGGAGTAATAAGAGAGGGTCCCAATTTCCAGTCCCAACCAGGAGTTCGTATCCCTAATATAATTCCGTTAGTGTATAGAGTCCCTACATTCTAATTAGAGTCCACAAATGTCAACTGTCACTATTTGTAGTGCATAAATAACTCCAGGCCCAAATAAAGTTCAGTTCCAAACTTTAAAGTATACGTACTTTGGGCACTGTTCCAGCACATTTCATATATAAACATAATATATACTAGATCTTTATAGCTCTACACAGAAAACTGTGCAGATTTAGT